>CAJQTV010000424.1:0-76606 GCA_907163055.1 Formica aquilonia x Formica polyctena
CATGCCTCGCGCTGTCTCTCTCTCTCCCACATGCATGCGAACGTCATCCTTTTCCCGAGCCAATGCGGACGCTATCCTTTTCCTTCACGCGTGCATGCCTCGCGCTATCTCTCTCACACCGCCTTGCGAACGCCGTATCATCCGCGTGCATACTTCGCGCTATCTCTCTCTTTCTCCCAAGTGCATGCTTCGCGCTATCCCTCTCTTACACCTACTCGCGCGGGTCCCTCGCCTATCGGTTAGGACGCGGTCCCCCTCCCTCTCTCCGCGGACCCCTCGCCTACCGGTTAGGATGCGCGGACTTCTCGCTTATCGGTTAGGACGCGGTCCCTCTCCCCGCGGACCCCTCGCCCACCAGTTAGGACGCGCGGACTTCTCGCCTATCGGTTAGGACCCGCGGACCGCTCGCCTATCGGTTAGGACGCGATTCCCCCGCGTGACGTCATACCCACCCCCCGCGTGACGTCACCCTGTCCCGTGACGTCACCCCCCCCCCCCCCACCGTGACGTCACCCCCCTTGTCCTGATTTCCCCCCTCGCCCCTCACCCCCCTCAGAGCCCCTGGCTTAGAATCCGCATAGTATCACTACTTATGTAATATGGCCGATGTGTACAGACGGAAAGTGTTTGTGTGTGTGTGTGTGCTGTGTACGCATGTGTTGTGTAGATACTTTTCGGGGCCATATATTTCGTAGGAGTTAGCGGTCTAGTAATATATAGAAGTCTGTGATCCTCTTGTACACAGGACACGTCAACGAATTAAGCCTGTCACACACACTTTTCCATAACTATAAGGTTTCGACCAATCGCGTTCTCTGGACCGCCGAATCGAGCTTTAGAACATGTATAATACGTTTCCTACGTTTTATTATACGGTTTCCTCGAAAATGTAGGAAACTACTCAAAATGGTCAAATGACCCAACCCTGTGCGCGATTGAAGCAAGCAAACCCACTAATTTCTGTACGTAACTGAATGTAAGATAGAGCGAAAAAACTGTGACCAATTGAAGCTCGAAGTTGTGGTCTGTGTCTACAATATGGCATTCTTGCCTTGCGCTTGCATAAATGCGCTCCAAGCTCCAAGCATAGGCTGCGGTCGAGAAGGCGTTAGGATGCCATCACATGCGGCGTAACTTGCGTAAGCGTAACTTGCGCCAACCAATCACATCGTCTCATTTGAGTATCGGCTTTCGCCTAGTTATTTTACGCTCTTTACGCTATTATCGTTACACCGAATCCAATTTCTGGCGGAAGAAACGCTGATGTGTATTAGTAATTGCGTATCGTTCAGTATTCAAATTCCATTTCTCTGACCAAATTGTCACTGGCACCCTGCAATAATCTTTGTCTTTCTGTAAATATTGGGCGCACACATATTCTGTGACGAGCTTTTTTCTCTTGATACATTATCAGTTTCCATATTCCAAACAATTTTAATATATGACGTTTCCTAACTTTCCGCTATTGAAGTGTTTGCTTCATCTTCTTCCACTTTTGCCATCGTTTCCATATAATTATTAATACCAGGTTAGGATCCATTATATACTTTTCTGGAGTGGGATAAGAACCTCTGAATTACTTTCTAATATGTTTGTTCGAGAAAGTAAGAGTTTTATGAATTATATTATTAATTTTGCTTCTCGAACGTTCTAAAGCGAGACGTTATGATCGAAGCCTTGTTTTCATTCCGTTTTTTGTGGTTTCTTCGTATCGTTCGATTCTGACAAACACCTCGTTGTCGATCGCCGATTGGCTCTCGGAATCGAACGATCGAAATTCCGTTTTTTGTGGTACACGTATCGACCGGGACTATTGACCGTGGATTGAAAAGAAGGGCTTTTCGTCCAGACTTCGTCGCAAGCCTTCACCGGGAGCACATCGAAAGTCTAACGCTCATATAATTATAGTTAGAACGATAATTCGCGTGTCCGATTATATCTTGCTGTCGCGTGCGATTACCTAAGACGGTCCGGGAGTTAGTGTCGAAAGGAATAAACACTTTTCCACAAACTAACCCCGCTCAGATCATTTACGTCCTGTCTCCTTGATCGGCGAAACAAATAAATTCTGTTAATGTGGACGTGTAAATCGAAGGCGCGGCTACAATGTTCGGGAGTCGACCTAGAAGAGGTCGCCCGAATCTTTAGAAACGCTCAGAGATCAGCGAGAAGCTGTATGTAACGCGAATCCGTAGATCCGCTGGAGGACAAGGAGATTTTAGAAAAGACTTGAGTGCAGATTGTTTTAGATAGTCGTTTTATTTTGGGTAAATACAGCGAATAGGGGACCCAGCCCCAATGACCTTGACCTTGACATATGTTGTCAAGGACATAATTCTGAGTAACTTTTTCTTCTAATTTAATCGTCGCTCGTTGCTTATTAAAAAGTTATTAACAAAAAAAGTTTGAAATATACCAAAGTACATGCACGGACAGGAAGCACGCGCGCGCGCGCGCACACACACACACACGGGGGGGGGGGGTCAAGGGAGGCCTTCGGCCCACCTCCCGTACCCACCCCGCCGGTAGGCAGGGTGGACCTCGCTTTACAATGGGTAAATATAGCGAATAGGGGACCCAGCCCCAATGACCTTGACCTCGACATATGTTGTCAAGGTCAAAGTCATTGGGGCTGGGTCCCCTATTCGCTATATTTACCCTTATATTTTATTTTTGAACACCCTATATATGTAAAAACTTGTGTTTATTTCAGTTTATATGTGTAGTATACGTAGGACTATTTCTGTAAACTAACTTAAATATTCAGTTTTTCATTGTCAGACTATGTATAAATCCAGATTTTTACAAATTTTTGTTTGTTAATAACTTTTTAATAAGCAACGAGCGACGATTAAATTAGAAGAAAAAGTTATTCAGAATTATATCCTTGATAACATACCCTGCCGAAAATGGTCGATTAAAACGGATTTAAAAAAATGTAATCCGAATCGATCGGGATTTCTGCACCGAAAATGCGGTATTAAAACCGATTGAAAATAGTCAAATTGAATTTAGTACGCTTCAGGCGAGATTAATGTTGGATGATATATCTCCACCTCAATCCGAAATTAATAAGATTTCATAAAGTTATAATTAAACCTGTTTTAATGCAATTGAATTGGAATTTACCATAGTCAATCCATAGGTAAAAATAATCCCTTTTAATAAAAAATTTTATCATTTCGCAGATGAAAAGTAAATTGATTTTATGTAGTGTGAAGTCGGATTTGCTGTTATCATGAGTCACAATCAATTATTGAATCGGTGTTTCTACAATTGAAACGGATTCAGTTGTTAAAAACAAATATACGATTTCTCCGCAGAGGATCCGCCTTATATCCCTGCTTGACCGCTTTCTACTTCCAGGTTGGCTCGCTCGACCTTCGCCGCGTAGCGGCGCCGCCCGGGACTACGCGCGGACGCGCGAGCGCGTGGGCCGCCAAGTTGCGGGTCGCACTATTGTATCGCGGATTGTGCTTAATGTGACGACCTACGGCAGCCACAATCCATTCGATTATTCGTGTTTATTTGGATTGACAACAATATGGATTAGAATGTAACGATTTTAGATTGGAAATAATCCGCGAAAGCGATATTAAAACCGATTATAGTTCGTTCGGAATTAAAATTGATTACTTTTTAATCCGGGCGCGGATTGAACCGATTAAAACCGATTAAAACGGATTATGTTTTGACCACGGATCAATACATGTCGTTACTAGGGCATGTACTTTGCAGGTTGTAAAGCGAGGCCCATTGTGCCTGACTGGCGGAGGGAGTGCGGGAGGGGGGCCGTAGGCCGCCCTTGCACCCCCCGCATGTGTGTGTGTGTGTGTGTTACATGGTTTTTCAATCGGGACCGTTGTCAATATAAACATGATTAATCGGGACCGTGGTCAATATTAACGTGGTCAATATCAACGTGGTCAATCGGGACCGTGGTCAATCTCAACGTGGTCAATTGGGACCGTGGTCAATATTAACGTGGTCAAACGGGTGCCACTCCTCGTGAGATAGGCGAGGGGAATGAAGCCACTGCGGGATGGTGCAATGAGGTAAATTGTGCCTAAGTTTGATTAGCTATTATGCCTGTATCAGATTACGCATTGAATATTGAAGATTGTAGATTAAAGATTGGAATTTGACTAATCAGAACAAAAGGGACTAAAATTTCTTTGCTCAGATTGGTCAAATTTCAATCTTGAATCTTGAATCTCAATCTTCAATACGTAGTGTGATACGGGCTTTAGTAGAGTCCTAAATAATCAGAGGAACGACACTAGCGTCTCGCTTGCTGATTGGCTGACTGCCATGTTGGTCCCGTAGTGAATCTTACGTGCAAACTAACTGTAACTGATTTACCGTAAGTGAGAAAATAGTATATTTATAATGTTATTTTCTAAAAAGTACCATTTTAAATATCTTTGAGACATTTTTAAGACATTTTAGATATACATATTGTATGGGTTAGAGTTATATCATACCTTAACCTGTACTATTTCTATTTACTTTTAAATATGTGTCGATTGAGAATTTTATCATTAAATATTTTATAT
Organism: Formica aquilonia x Formica polyctena; assembly: GCA_907163055.1. Classification (NCBI taxonomy): domain Eukaryota; kingdom Metazoa; phylum Arthropoda; class Insecta; order Hymenoptera; family Formicidae; genus Formica; species Formica aquilonia x Formica polyctena. The sequence continues at coordinate 4,557 of CAJQTV010000424.1, forward strand.
ACTTATTAAATTCGTCGTCTTTGCAGATATCATTATTCTATGAAACATGGTCAAAGTGTGTAAAGTATTCGGTTGTAAAGTAACGGAAAGACAACCCTGCCGAAAATGGTCGATTGAAACGGATTAAAAAAAATGTAATCCGGATCAATCGGGATTTCTGCACCGAAAATGCGGTATTAAAACCGATTGAAAATAGTCTAATCAAATTTAGTACGCTTCAGGCGGGTTAATGTTGGGTGATATACATCCACCTCAATCCGAAATTATACGATTTCATAAGTTATAATTAAACCTGTTTTAATGCAATTGAATTGGAATTTACCATAGTCAATCCATAGGTAAAAATAATCCCTTTTAATAAAAAATTGCATCATTTCGCAGATGAAAAGTAAATCGATTTTATGTAATGTGAAGTCGGATTTGCTGTTATCATGAGTCACAATCAATTATTGAATCGGTGTTTCTGTAATTGAAACGGACAGTTGTTAAAAACAAATATACGATTTCTCCGCAGGGGGTCCGGCTTGACCGCTTTCTACTTCCAGGTTGGCTCGCTCGACCTTCGCCGCGTAGCGGCGCCGCTCGGAACTACGCGCGGACGCGCGAGCACGTGGGCCGCCAAGTTGCGGGTCGCGCTACTGTATCGCGGATTGTGCTTAATGTGACGACCTACGGCAGCCACCATATATATCCATTCGATTATTCGTGTTTATTTGGATTGACAACAATATGGATTAGAATGTAATGATTTCAGATGGGAAATAATCCGCGAAAGCGATATTAAAATCGATTATAGTTCGTTCGGAATTAAAATCGATTACTTTTTAATCCGGGCGCGGGTTGAACCGATTAAAACCGATTAAAACCGATTAAAACTGATTATGTTTTAATTGGTTTTAATCGACCATTTTTGGCAGGGAAGGAGTACGCATGCACAGATTTCCAAGGCATGGAATAAAATAGTAGTAAACAAATTATGTACGAATGTCATTTATTTTAAAGAAAATATAAGATATGATATAAAATATAAGATATAAGTATGATTATATATATCATAAAAGTCATGATCCAAAAAATGATTCTAAACAGCGGTGACACAAAGATCAGAATTGTCAATATCTATTTTCTTCGTTACTTATTGGAACTCCTTTTAGTAGCAGTAGACTGTAACCTTCGCAATGCCTTCTCCATTCGGACAATCTTACTGAACATCTTACGCAACTGCTGCAAGCCTAAGTTATGTTCAACTGTCAAGTCTTGAATAACTTGTGATGTTTTGTCACACTGCAATTTCAGTTCCTCAATTGTACAACATTTTACTTCGAAAACCAGTATAGAAGGGATTGAATGTCTTTCTTGAATAGAATGAATCTAAAATATAAGTTATACAAATAAATAAAAATTATAATTAAATTATTATTTAAGTTGACTTTTTGAGCACATTTATGAGATACAATTATGAGCACATAACATTAATACCGATCTTTGTAGAAGATTCATTTGATTCCTGAATAAAAATAATATCAATCTTATTGCTTTTCCTTTTTAAAAAGGGCTGGTTCCTACACAATGAACAAATGTCATATTATGATAATAACCTTACTTTCTTTAACGTTTTAATAAAATATCGATGTCACTTACCGAATTGGTCTGCATTTCTCAATTCGATGTGATATTCGGAAACTTCTACTTATCTTATTTAACCCTTTCACTGCTCCAAACATATATTTACGATTACCGATTCACTGCTCCAGACGTATATTTACAAATGGACAGCTGCGGGCCCAACATGGCGATCATGGGAAGCATGAAGGGGTTAACGATGTCGCGTCTCTGATTATTTAAGACTCTAGCTATTAGCTATTATATTGCTCAAGTTCACGTCAATGATCTAATTTTCACTGAAGTGTTAATGGTGTGGTCCCATGATACGGAACGTATGCGCAATGCGGAATTGGCGGAACGAAATCCGTCCGATCGCAGACATACCGCCAATTGCGCTCCGCTGAAATATATTTTCTACTGTTCCATGGAGCGGAACTCGTTGAAGCGCAAATTGCGCTTACCAATCAACAAGATCCTTCCTATAGATTCTTTCATTGTATCTATCGGAACCAAAGAGTAAATAAGTCTATCGCACAATGCAAAGGTACAGGCAGAGAGAAGACTAAAGGCCCTCACACACAAATTGGCATAGCTGCATATGCATAACATAAGACCGTCTGGACCAAAGAGCATCGAAATAAAATCGCCATATTGATTTATATAGCATGCTCATTGGTCCAGATGGTCTTATGCTATGCATATACAGCTATGTCAACTTGTGTGCGAGGGCTTTAAGGGCCCGAGCACAGACTTTTGCATAAGCGCATAACCATAAGCATAAGGAAATTGATTGGTCCATAAGCATATGCATAAAGAAATGAACCAATCAATTTTCTTATGCTTATGGTTATGCGCTTATGCAAAAGTCTGTGCTCGGGTCCTATAGGTGCAAACCCATGCAGAATAGCGTAACGCAGAACGAGAGCGGAACCAATCGCGAGCGTTCTGCAGTTTTCGCAACGAGGATTCCAAGTCCCTACATTCCCATGGAGCGTAACGAGCGCAGCGCGGACCAATGCGCAATCAATCACGAGTCATTATTTTAAAAGGGTTAAAACCGCGTTGAAACTTATTTAACTTATTTAACATTTTAAATCAATATTTCCAATAAGAACGCATTCATTTCAATATTTATGTACATGATAATAAAAAACGATCGATAAAAACAATATTTAGAAGTTATTTTAGAAACGTTCTGTTCGTTTTGCTTGCGCTTATTTCGCTCCATGGGAATGTAGGGACTTGAAATCCACGTAACGAAAATGACGGAACTGTATGTATGTACACATATACTTTGTTAAATTGGCAACGTAGAGCAACGTGGTCAGTACAGAAACAGAGATAAATTATTAATTATTACAAGTTATTACTCATTTTTGAGAGATAAAGGGAAATTTTGAAGTTAGCTTTTACTACCATGTGTATAGGTATAGATGTGTATGTATATATTACGCGATCTGCGAAACCTATTCCGCTAGAAACTACTGAAAACGAAACGAAACTGTGGAACGCTCGTGATTGGTTCCGCTCTCGTTCTGCGTTACGCTATTTTGCTGCATGGGTTCCGATTGCCCACTCGGGTGCACCCGATATTATAGTATATGTCACGTATACTATAATATCGGGTACACCTGGGTGGAGAATCGGAACACAGCCCAGCGGAATAGTGTGTGGGGAGTTACGTTACTAACAAATGACCCACACACTCTGGATGCACTACGATAACTTTATTTCGTTAAATTACAGAGATCTTATATACTGATTATCGACTAGACTTTCTTTGGCTCGACCCGACGGTTCGGGAGGCCGGAAGAAGGAGAGAGTTCTCTTGCAGTCTTTTTCCTTCCTCCGTGCCATGAACAATGGCGTGGCGTGTTCTGTGTTCATTGGTTGTTTCCCGCGCTTGCGCGGCTGTGGCGGTGTCGCCACAGTACTTCCCCCTGAGCGTCTGCGTAGTGGGCGCGAATATGACCGTCTTGGTATTTGATGTGTTCCTTGCTTGGATGTCCGCGTTTTCCGGCGGATGCTCTGCGGGGAGTGTCGCGTCCTCGTTTGGCAAGTATGCTGGTTTGATTTGCTCCGTTGATGTGGCTATGTCTCGGCCGTTTCAGCGGATAATGTAGATGCGATCGGTTTCCCGCCTTACGATTTCATAGGGCCCTGTGTACGGTGTCTGGAGTGCCTTTCGTGTTGTGTCGTCTCTTACAAAAACGTGTGTGACCTTCTCTATGTCTGGGTGGGTAAAGGTTGTGCGTTTGCCGTAGTGTGCCGTGGGCTGTGGGCGGAGTTCTCTTATGCGGTTGCGTAGAGCTGTGATGAAGATTTCTGAGTCTCCCGTTGGATCCGCGTTTTCCAGGAATTCTCCAGGAACTCTTAGCGGGGCGCCGTACAACAGTTCGGCGGGCGAGCACTTGATGTCTGCTTTGTAACGTGACCTGAGGCCTAACATGATGGTGGGTAATGCGTCGGGTCCGATGATATCCAGATGGACTTGATGAAACCGTTAGTCTGAGGTCGGGATTTTCTCTTGCAGGTTGTGTGCGTGTCGCTGGATCTTGCTGCGTTGGCATGGCAAGCAAGTGCGTGTCCAGTGAATGATGTCTTTATTTATTCCTGGCCACACGAATTTTTGTCTGATTTGGTGACTCGTGGATCTGCCACTGGAATGTGCGAGCCCGTGTACTGCGTTGAAAATTCGCTTGCGGAATGTCTTCGGTACATATGGCCTTATGGTGCCTTGTGAACAGTCGCAAAAGAGAGGTAGGTCGGATTCCAATAGTGTGAGCCGTCATAATTGTAGCGTGGTATTTGTCTACGTTAGTTGTATTAGCTCCACATTTTGGGCTTGTTCTGCTGCTAGTTCCTCGGTAGTTACGATTACGGGGGCTTCGATGGCGTCGATTCGGGACAGAGTGTCTGCCACAATGTTCTCCGCTCCCGAAACATGCGTGATGTTAGTAGTGAATTGAGCTATGAGGTCCAGCTGATGTGCTTGTCGTGGGGATGCTTTATCTGCTCGTTGCTTGAACGCGTAAATCAGCGGCTTGTGATCTGTCCTTATTGTGATATTTTGCCCTTGAAGTATGTCCTTAAAGTATTTGATACTCTCGTAGATGGCTAAAAGTTCGCTACCATACGTGCTGTATCTTTTTTGCGTGTTGCTTAGTTTCTTCGAAAAGAAGACTGTTGGTCGTATTTGCTGCTGATTTTCTTGCTGAAGTGCGACTCCCATTGCTGTGTCAGACGCGTCCGTGCTAAGGATGAGCTGTGTGCCTTCACGTAGGTGTGCTAATAGTGTGGCTTGTGCCAACTCTGTCTTGCATTTCTCGAAGGCACTCTTATTACTTTCGGCCGTCCATGGCATCTGGCGTTTGTCGTTTTTGCGGGTGTCCTTTAACAAGTCGTTTAAAAGATGTTGCATCTCTGCTGTGCCTTTGAGGTGTCGTCGATAATAGTTTATCATTCCGAGGTACCTGCAGAGTTGAACTATTATTTTGGGGCATGGGAAATCAAGAATTGCCCTTATCTTACTTGGCTTCGTGCCTTCGTGCGTGATCTCGTGTCCCAGGAATTCTATTTTGTTTACGCCGAAAATGCAATTAGCAGGGTTGATTGATATTCCGGCGTCCTGCAGGCGTTGAAAAACTTGTTTCAGGTGAGCTTCATGTTCTTGTTGGTCCTTGGAGGCGATCAAGATGTCGTCCACGTAAACAAAGCCGTAATTCAGACCCTGCACGGTCTGGTTGATGAGACGCTGAAAGGTTTGCGCTGCATTCCTGAGTCCGAACGGCATAGTTACAAGTAGTATAGCTATGAGAGTTCTAACGCTGGCCCTCTGAGGAGGGGTGAGGGGCGAGAAAAAACCAGCGCGGAGGTATGACGTCACGCAGGGGAACCGCGGCGAAACCGGCAGGCGAGGGGTCCGCGGAGGGGGGAGGGGGACCGCGCGCAGCGGATAGGCGTGGCGTCCGCGGTGAGGGGGGAGGGGAAACCGCGTCCTAACCGGTGGGCGAGGGGCCCGCGGAGAGGTGGAGGGGGACCGCATCCTAATCGATAGGCGAGAGGTCCGCGGAGAGGGGGGAGGGGGGCCGCGGCAAAACCGGTAGGCGAGGGGTCTGCGAGGGGGATCGCGGCGAAACCAGTAGGCGAGGGTTCCGCGGGGAAGAGGGGGACCTTGGAGAAACCGATAGGCGAGGGGTCCGCGGGGAAGAGAGAGACCACGGCGAAACCGATAGGCGACGGGTCTGCGGGGAAGAGAGAACGCACGCGTCCGCGAGTAGATGTGAGAAAGATAGCGCGAGGCGATCGCATGCACGTGGGAGAGGGATAGCGTTCGCATGCACTTGGGAGAGAGAGAGGGGGGAGAGAGGGAGAGGGGTAGATAGAGAGGGGGAGAGAGAGGGGGAGAGAGAGAGGGAGGGATTGATTGATTGATTGATTGATTGATCTTTATTAGCTTTCTCAGCTATTTGTGGTACAGATCTGGTTTACATTAACTACAATATACTCCTTTTACAATTGCTTAAACCGCTCAATTTTTACATCGTTTTATCTCAGCTGGTAAAGCATTATACACTTTAACTCCTTCGTACAATAGTTCTACGAAATTGCAATGTCCTCAACTAATAGCGTTGCACAATCAAAGATAGGAAGAGAAGGACGGATTTGTCCGATTTTTACTAGCTTTCTCTGCTATTTGCATTACAAATCCTCAACCCAGCAGTCAATCCAGTCTCCGACAGTGCTATGCATGATTCATTATCTTCATATCTGATGCTGTATCCTCTTCCTTCTGTAGTTGTTACTTAGTGTCCTCCCAGCCGGCTCTCCTCTTCTCCTCCTGTATCGCCCTTTTAAATGTCGGACATTCCGGATCAAGGGCGTCATGCTCATCACTTATTTTCAAGTTGTATGTTTGAATTTTAAACATACATTTTATACATCTTTTGTTTGTCGCCGTGCATTCAATCGCTCTATGATTTATTGCACATTTGTGGCATGTTTCATTTCGCGTACAATTCTTTGCAATATGATAATAACCCCAGCATTTAAAACACCTTTTAATATTAATGTGATTAAATACCAGACACTTTCTCCATCCTACATTCAGTTTTCCCATGCTCAACATTATTTTATGAGTTTTTTCATCTGCTTCCATTATTACAGAACCTTCTTCTTTACCTCTTCTTCCGGATTGACTTTTAACTATTTTCTTCACTATTCGCATATGAATTTCTTTGTTCTTCGCGTCGATCTTGTTCTGCTTTTTGATTGTAACTATTAAATTATCATCATTCAACTTCATTTCTTCTTCGCCAATATTGACAATTTTTATCTTAGGTTTCATCCGCGGTGACTCAGATACTTTGAAATTTTCGCCCAGCTTGGCTTGTACTGTAGCCTTTAATTTTTCCATTTCTTCTCCAGTCTCACAACCCAGAATCACTGTTCCCTTGCTTCCTTTTTTTAGCTTCGTTACTCCCACAGGCATATTCTTGATGTCTATTTTTTTCTTTTATCAATTTTTTAGTAACTTCACTCTCCTGTCGCATCTTAGGTTTGACAATTATAATATTTTCTTTTTTATTCTCTTTAACTTCATCACTATAACTTCTTTGTGCTCTTTCTGACGGTCCTGAAGTTCCTTCCTGTATCATTCTTCTCGATTCTCCCACTTGTTTAAAATTTTCCAATTCTTGTCGAACTATTTCCTTAATCATCATCTTGACTTCCTTTTTACACGCTGTTTCATCTTTTATTTCCTTCACTATTTTTATAAGCCAATCTATTTTTACCTCAATTTCAGCTGATCCACTTGCGCCTGCTACTCTGTTTCCACTGCTTGATGCCGTACTCCCCGTTGATCTTCCTGTCGATGTCATAGTTGCTTCTTTATCGCTATCGATAATAAATTTGTCAAATGGTCCACGACACGCCACCAATTCGTGGTTTCTATTATATATTTTATGCTTAATTACACATCCTGGATGGTAAAAAAGTTTATCGCAAGACTTGCATGTTACAGTTTGGTTTTTTATTGTCTTCTTACATGCCGAGCATCTATATTCGTCGTATTCTTCCATATCGATAATTACCGGTCGAAACTGCTAATATCAGCATAGGCGATCAGTCACCTTTGCGTCCACTTTCACACGTCAGCACTTTGTCCATCTTCAATGTCCACCTGTCGTACGAGACTTGGGCGTCCCATACAAGAAATGTAGTTCTTACGTTACGAGAGAGAGAGCAAGAGAGAGAGAGAGAGAGAGGGAGAGAGAGGCAGACAGGGAGGGAGAGAGAGAGAGATAGCGCGAGGCATGCATGAGTAGGAAAGAAGGAGGCGCAGAAATAAATTACACTTTTTAATATAATAATAATAATAATATTTATTCAAATATTGTGTTTGATACAAATGCGCGCGCGCGCGTTTGTGTGTGTGCGTTTAAAAATAATAATAATAAAATAATAATACTGATGATAATATCAAAATATAAAAAATACAAAAAGATATAAAATATGTATAATATAATAATAAGGTGGCGCTCCATCTGAAACAGAAAAACATTTTATTAATATAAATTTAAGTAACATAAAATTTTTAAAAATACATACAATTAATTCTTCGAATATTTCAATGCGGTTCTCGTCCATAACGAGACGTCAGCTGCGTTTCATATATCAAAATCCCCTTCCTTGAACATCACTTCTTTATGATCTCTCAGACAATGATCCATCTATTGTATGAGATTTCTTCAAGCCGATTTCTCGGCCTTGTACCATTTGTACAATTGAAGTAATAGAAGTATTTGTCGATAGCGCCGGGACACGGACATCTATGGGTTTGTAACGTTTGCGTAACGAATGTCTTAAATTTTCAAGTTGCGCGATTCGGCCAAACAACGATTGAATTCCATGCCTCTGTTGTAACATCACGAGTCGATACTGTTCTTCCAATCACTCGAGACATTTAAGGCACGTTCCTTCCCATAACTCGCATGAATTCGCATCGTTTACCTCTATGTAAAACTCCCATAGACATTGTTCTAATCGCGCAAAACGTTTGAAGTCCTCCATATTTCCTATTCGAGTCTTTTCACAACACAAGTTTTTGTCCAGCTTATACAGTGCAAATTGGGCACATATTGCAGGGCATTATCTGATACAGCGGTTTTCTACACTCTGCGCAAGACGATCCCAGGATTAGGTCACAAATTGCACTTTCATGTTCTCGCACAACACGAATATTCAAAAATAAGTCTGAAATTCGCATAAAACAGCATGTACAAAATTTTTCGTTGTCTTCACTTTTATAATAGAAGTATATACAGCACATTTTCACCGCACCTAAACTATTTATTTTAACTCGGTTTAAAGTACGTTGATTTATGTCCGTAATATCAATACTGCAGTCACTATCGTAATCGGAATCCTCCGAAAGTACGCGGTCTTCGTCTGATGAATCGTCCAACAAATTCTCAATTTCCATCAAGTTGTCATCTTCGAGAATGACATTCTCGTCATCTTCAATAACCATAACTACTTCGTCAGCCATAACACATATTGTTAAGATCGCCGTAAGGGTGTAGACGGTTGCGTACTATAACGTTGCACACTCCTCTCGATTATATATATTTTAATTTCATATCTTTTGTCTCCTTCTAACTGGAGTATCACGTCTCATCTACCTCATTATTCTTCTACATCTTTAGCAGAGTGTGTCGAGAGAATGATTTAAGTCTTGCAGACTGTGCATATCTTACACCGTTTTTATTCATACATAAAGGATGGGTTAAATAATTAAATTCACAGATAAATAGTAAAATAACTTATTTATTACAAGCATCGTGAAGAATATCATTTACAGCACATGTCAATAATTCGCAATCTATGAGTGATTCGCTGTTAAACATATCACTTTCATATATCGCTTTTGCAGCGTCACATACATTAGCGATATTATTCTGTTGCAAAACCGTTACAAATTGTTTGAATTTTTCATTTACAATATGAGTATTTTCATATAACCAGTAATACATATGATCCATGCATTTTTCAAAATCGAATAAATATAATAGAGTTGGCAGTATGATATATAAAGAATTATTGGATAATCCTATTTTTATAATATTCGAATCAGATATTTTAACCACTTCGAATGTTAAATCTCGGGCCCGCAATGGAGTTTCAGTCGATTGTAGAAGCCGTTCAATGTCCGCACGTTTCTGCATCAGCGATTTCCATGTTTCAAAAAGCAATATTATTTGATTGCCCCGATTATCGCCGAGAACCAATTCCACGCAAGATACAGCTCCAATGTTTATTCCAATGTCCAAATATTTGTATAATGTCGGGGTTAAGGCGTATTGTCTTGCAAGTATACGAACCGCACGACGATGCTCGGATGAAATGCTAGGGAGTAATAAAATATTATTTATAAAAATATTTAAAAGGTGCAAAAAATATTTAAAAAGTGTAAAATTCTTTACATTAATTAAAACTTACTTGTTACATTTCTTCTTCTTACACGGTGAAGTTTCATCAGCATCTTGAATCGGAACGTAATAATTCATGCGGCTTCCTTCAGTGGTATACATTTTTATATGAACCTTTCACACAAGTGAAATACTACAGTCGATGTAATACTGAACGTATTAAACATATTTAAAATATGTATTAGTGTCGCAAAATTGCAATGTGGTGGGAATTATTGCCGACGCGATATCTTTTTCCAATTTTTTTATTCAAGCGCCGATGTATAACTGCTTCGCGATGACATCACCCCCCAGGTGGAGATTTAGCTGAATGCACAAAAATGCAATTATAAATTTTTCAAGCGCCGATGTGCGGCTGCTTCGCGATGATATCATCCTCAGATATCCAAATGCACGTGTCAAAACCGTGACAAAATCGTGAAATATAAGAATAATTATCAAGGTTAAATTGTACTAATATACAAGTAATTTAAAACATTTGCGATGCATCTGGGCTGAGATGACATCACCACCAGGTGTGTGATTTAGCCGAATGCACAAAAAATGCAATGTAATATAAAATTTTCAAGCGCCGATGTGCGGCTGCTTCGCGATGACATCACCCCTAGATATCAGAATCCAAACGCGCGTGTTAAAACATGATAAACTCGTCAAATATAAAAATAATTATTATGGTTAAATTGCACTAATATACTTGGACAGCTGCATGTAATTTGAAACTTTTGCGATGCATTGGGGATTTGACATCATCTCTAGATGACAAAAATGCAATAATCGACAAAAATGCAATAATCGACATTAGTCAAGATGTACGTGGCAAACCGCGAAATAAAGATTTAGTTGAAATATGATACACATGATGGAAAGAGACATCAAAATAGAATATAAAATCATGGTAAAGAGGCACACCCTGTCAGTATTTTCGCCAGGAGTTCCGAGACAAGAGCTATTAATAAGCACATCTTATTAGCAAAAATTTTTGGCATAAATTTGGAAATATGGCGGAAAGCAGTGCCGAACGAAATTTGCGCGAGCAATCTGCACAAGTAAATTCGATAGAGGAGTACATTGCGTGGGAGCAACGATGCGACGAATATATAGAATCGTTGGAAGAACAAAGTCGAATCAAACGCCCACGATTATCAATCGGGATTCGACAATCGCTGATTGCCCGAATCGCACGACTCGAGGGATTGAAGAACTCGTTACGCAGGCGTTTTGTACATGCGGGTGCAGGATGCAGCATGCGACAACATGGATTGTTTTGGCGGGAGATCGATACGGCGTTCGAGAGCCGCATATTGACTGGTGCGGTTATAAATCATAATCACATCGAACCTCGCCAATTTTTCGAGGATGCCAAAGACGTTGTGCTCGAACATGTGCAAATAGTGCTGAAAAAACACTTTAATGTGAAAGTTAATACAGTGTTCAATGATGAATTTGTGACGGGTGATAAACGCGCAAATAAAAGTATCAATACGAGAAACTATGAACTCTTTCGCACAACTGATTTATGCGAATGGTACGAGCGGCGCGTTGTCCAGCCCACTCTAGCATCGCTCGAAGAATTTCAGGAACGCGATAGCGGGTGGGTATTGTCGCGAATACTCGATTTAACCGTAAATATAAATAAATATAATCCTTTGCGCGCGGGATGTCACATAAAATTACCGTGGGTGATAATGATGAAGAGAGCGGTAATCAACGTGCAATCTAAAGACAATGCGTGTTTCGCGTGGTCTGTGGTCGCCGCTCTACATCCAGTTGAAAGGAACGTAGGTCGGGAATCTTCATATCCACATTATACAACAGTACTGAGTCTCCAGGACATTGAGTTTCCAATGACTGTGAATCAAATCAAAAAATTCGAACTTGCCAACGATATCTCTATAAATGTATATAGTGTAAGGATTAGTCCGAGCAACTGAATAAGAAATAAGAAGCACGTAATTAAATCAAAAGAATAAAACTTTAATATAATACGACGTGGTATTACAACACACAGAAAAAAGGAGAGGAGTTCGCTCCCGCGCACGCGCAGCGTGTCCCGTGTCGAAGTAGCGGCGCCAATACTTGCGCGCGAACACAAGCTTAATATTAACATAGATCTATAAACGCAGACAAAAGATATAAACATATATGAAATAAGAATATAACGTTCTTTTACAATAAATACAAATGTCCCAATAACCACCTTATATCTAACAGATATCTTACAGTTCGGCCATTCTGATCTCATGGTCGCCCTCCACCATGTTTGTTTTTGCATTTTCATCATTATTATTGTAATCAGATTCGGAATCAGATTTAGGAGTTTTAATCCATGGTTTCATTCGATCGGGGCTAAAAACACCGGAAAAAGGTCTCTGACTTCTTTGAAATCCTTCAATATCTTTGATTATGTATCGGTCGTTGTCTAATATATTGTCTACAACATAGGGTCCTTTATATTTTGGTAGCAATTTAGTGTTTAGACCTGGAGTAGTTATAACATTTCTTATCATTACATAGTCGCCTATTTTATATTGATATGGTTTTTTATGCCTTTTGTCATATATGTATTTATTGTATTCTTGTAATTCACGATTCTTAGTAATGGCAATGTTTCTGAGTTGAGTTCTATCACTAATTAAATTATTGCATTCTTGTAAATAAGTTCTTAAATTATCATCAATGAATCCATATTGTTCATATCCGAACAAAAGTAAACTTGGAGAGGTATCATTAGATTTATGATACGTATTATTTAACGAGAATTGAGCTTTTGTTAAAACGTTGACCCATGGGTCTTCTACTGATAATTTAGCTAATACAGATCTTAAGAAACGGTTAACACGTTCAACTTGTCCATTGCTTCTTGGTGTAGCTGTGGCTGTTTTAACATGTTTAATATCAAATTCAATCATTAAAGTCGAGAATGCTTCCGAGGTGAAAGAGGTGCCTCTATCTGACACAATTTGTTTGCAAGTTCCAAAATGATGAAAATATTGTTTTAAAGCAATAATTGTTTCTTTAGTCGCAGTGGATTTTACCGGGTATAAAACAACAAATTTGGTGAATGCGTCAATGACAATAAAAATATGAGTATAACCATCTTTCTCTTTTTTAAGTGGTCCATAACGATCGATGTGTAAGGTATCGAAAGGTTTAGTACCTTTATCATAAATATATAATTCTCCTTCTGTTTTACCTGATGGTGCTGAATAAGATAAGCATTTTAGACAATTGTCGATATATTCTTTTACTTGTGTGCGCATAAAGGGGAACCAATAAGTTTTCATAATTAAATTTATCGTCTTTTCTACTCCTACATGTCTTACATCATCGTGACTAGCTTGAATTACACTACGAACCATCGTTTCGGGTACATAAAATAATAATGCCTGATTATATTTTTTATAAACAATACCGTTTCGTAATTCGTATTGATTACTTTCTTGCCTTTCTAGGTCGTTATGTATTTTTATTATCGCGGGATCACGTATTTGTTTATAGACTAAAATTTCTTCAAAAGAGAGAGGTTCAATGACTAATATATTGCGGCTTAAAGCGTCTACATGTTGCATACGATCAACGGTTCGATGTTCAATATGATAGTTACAATTTTATAAAATTAAACACCATCTGCTAATTCGTGTATTAATATCTTTTTTAGCGAAAGCAAGTTTCACTGTGTTTGAGATTGCATTAAATTACATTTAAATTAATTTCTTCTTTGTCACATGGGCTTCGCATTATTATTCCATCGCGATCAAAGTCGAAAAACAATGTTCTTATCGCTATTATTATTTAAGGTTTTTTGGTGTTTTTTGACTTTTGAAGCCCATGTGACAAATAAGTTCTACACGAAAACACGCAAACAACTTTGTCGGTTAGCCGCGCGATAAACGGCTGCCGGCACGCGCGAGGCCGTGACGTAGCCCGTGACGTACGGGCCACCGGCCTATCACTCGCTCCGAATCTCATCTCGCGCCGATATTTCAAGGGGCGGCCAATAAAGTTTGGCGCCGCGTTGAATCTTCGAACCAAAATCGGAGGTTCAAACTTATTGGCAGCGAGAGATTAAAGAACCGCTATAAAAGGGCCCGCTCGTGAGGAGCGCCTGACACTCGCTTATGCGTTTAGTTACACCGCTTTTTGACACTCGCTTACGCGTTTAGTTACCGCATATTTAGTTACACCGCATTTCGACACGCTTTGTTAACCGCTTACGACAACCGCTATTCGTTTTGTGAAACCGCTTACGACAACCGCTATTCTCTTTGTGAACCGCCTATAACCGACCGAGCTTTTATTTGGAACTTTTGTATAATTTGTGATTGTGTTAATTATTTTGTTATAATTAAAAACCGTGAATTGTACTCGCGAGATTTATTTTCCGCGAACCAAAAGATCCTCGCACACTTTTCCAATTTCGTCTCGCTCTCGAACACACTGCATTACAGTCAGTTACGGTAGTAAATTCTATCCCTTGTAAATATACTTTAAAGCGTTCAATAGCATAAATGATGGCTATAGTTTCTAACTCGTAACTGTGGTATCTACTCTCGACTTCTGTGGTACGTTTACTAAAATACATAATAGGGTGCATTTTATTATCTGATTGTTTTTGTAATAATATAGCACCATATCCATGTGAACTTGCATCTGTATGCAACTCAGTAATTGCCGATGGATTATAAAACGCTAGTACTGGTTTGTCTATTAGCTTATCACGTAAAGATTCGAATGCTTGCAATTCCTTTTCACCGAATACAAAAAGTTTGTCCTTTTTTACTTATTCATATAATGATCTGGCAATTAAGGCAAAGCGCGGTACGAATTTTCTAAAGTAGCTTGTTAAACCTAAAAAACTTTGTACTTGTCTAATTATTTTAGGCTGCGGAAAATTGTGTATAGCTTCTATATTAGCTTTATTAGGAGTGATGCCTTTCGATGAAATGATGTAGCCTAGATATTCTATTTCTTCTTTTTAAAAAAAGCATTTACTAAATTTAAGCTCTAATTTATGTTTTGCTAATAACTGCAATATTTCTGTAAGAATTTTCAAATTATCTTCGATTGTCTTAGTAGTTATTAGAATAACATCCAGATAAAGTAGAATTTTTTCTTCCTCTAATAATGGTTGAAATATAGTGTTTATATATCGTTGAAAAGCTGCTGGGGCATTAGCTAGTCCAAATGGCATCTTTAAATATTCATATTGTCCTTCTGGAGTAACAAAAGAAGTGAACTTAATTGAGTTTTCATCAACTGTTATTTGATGAAATCCATCTCGTAGATCTAAGCTAGTGAAATAACAACTATTTGCTAATCGATCAATTTGGTCATCTATTAAAGGCAAAGGATCTTCGATAGTTCTCTATCTATCTTTGATAGTTATTTTATTTAAAGATCTGTAGTCGACGCATGATCTATAAGTGCCGTTTTTCTTTTTAGATAAAACTATAGGACTACTAAAATTTGAAATACTAGGTCTAATGATTTTTCTTTTTAACAAATCGTTAATAATTCGAACGTCGAACTTCGCCTCTCTCAGACCACGATAAACGCCTAAAGGTATATAATAAAATGGTTTACTACCTTCTATTAATTGGATATTAAATTTATAATCAATATTGTGGCTTCCATTTTCAATATTAATATAATCATTTAATAACGTGAGTAAGTTATTTTTAATTTCGAAAGGTATTGATGCATTCAAACCATTACGTACCAAGCCGTCGTTGCTTTCCATAGGTTCTATATGTAGAATGCTATCCATAACTATTTCATCATATTTTAGTTCGAGTGTTTTACCTAATATAACAATCATTCCAGGTTGATTTATAAATTCACGGTCCAATAACACGTCGTATGTCATTGTACTATTAGGTACTATCGCGAATCTAGTAATAAATGTATGATTAGACAATAGTTTTAATCGTATGTTAGGAGTGATATAACCATAGATAACTAAAGGAGATTTATTAACTCCGCCATAACTAACATTACCTGTTTCTTTTGAAAGATTATATTTATTGAAGAATTTAAGGTACGTATTTTCAGTCATAAGATTAATTGCGCTACCTGAATCCATAAGGGCTTCGATATAATACTGATTTTTGTTCGCTTCTGCTAATAAAACACAATAGTCTCGAGTTGTTTTGTCCAATGGTGTTTTAGGATCCGTGGACGTATGCTGTTCGTTACTGGTATTGCTGGTTCGTATTTCGAATTTTTTCTTCGGTAATTCTATCAAGGCTGTTGTTGTTTCGTTAATTGATTTTGGCCGACTAGTTGTAGCCTTCGGGATAGCAGATTGCTTGTGCGGACAGTCTTGATACAAATGGTCCATAGCTCCGCAAGTAAAGCAGGAACCTTTCTCTCTTCTTGGATTAGGGCAAGCGGAAGATATGTGTCCCTCCAAATTACAGTTGTAGCATCGGATTGGCCTGGATGCCGTACTAACTGGCGTTTCAGTCTGAGCATTCGTAGTTTTCTTTGTTTCAGACTTTAGATTAATATTTCTAAAAGCTTCTAATAATGATGAAACTGACTCAAATTGTTGCATCCTGGCTTGATCACGTAACCTGGCATCAGGTATTCCTTTCAACAAGTAATCAATAAGTTCATCTTTTACTATAGGTACCTGATTAGCCATGATAATCTTTTCATGGTAGTAATCACTAAATGTTTCTCCTACTTTCCACGTCCTGTTCTCAAATGCTTTTCTTAATGACAGTCGACTTAAGAGATGATCAAACATATTTTTTAACTCACGTAATAGTTCCTCAATTCATTTCAATATGTTCAGCTCTTGAGTGGAACCACCGTAGCGCTCGGCCTTTTAACTTTGCCCCAATTAGAATCCGCATTGAATTATCATTTAGGTTATAGGTATTGCGTAACAATCTAATTTGTTTTTCCCATATCGGATAAGTATTATCAGTTCCATCAAATTCATTGAGTAAATCACTTATTACTTTAACGAGCGTATTAACGCCCGCGTAACGGGCAATTGTTATAGCAGGGGACATATTTCTAAGAATTTCATTTTCTCGCCGCATTAACTCGAGTTCCTTTTCATCTAGCTCTCTCTCTTTTTGCCATAATTCTTTTCTTACTGAATTTTGAGGCATATTTTGCTCCCACGATCCGGTGCTGAATTCTTCCCCACGTACAGTAGTTTCGTCTTCGATAATTTTTCTCGTTTTTTCTCCTTCGGGATTTTTCGATTGCAATTTAGCAATCATTTCTGCTTTACTTCCGGCGACTGATAAATTGAAATAGCGCAAAGCCACCTTCAATTGCGCAACAGTGAAATCATTGAAATTCATATTGCCGGTTTATAGGTTAGCGCCGTCTTCTTCAAGTGAAAACGTTCTCTGAAAGATTCGTTATAGTATTTACACAGTTCACCCGAATCCCACTTCTGAATCTGTAAGGATTGGTCCGAGCTTAAGAATTGAATAAGAAATAAGAAGCACGTAATTAAATCAAAAGAACAAAACTTTAATATAATACGACGTGGTATTACAACACACAGAAAAAGGAGAGGAGTTCGCTCCCGCGCACGCGCAGCGTGTCCCGTGTCGAAGGAGCGGCGCCAATACTTGCGCGCGAACACAAACTTAATATTAACATAGATCTATAAACGCAGACAAAGGATATAAACATATATGAAATAAGAATATAACGTTCTTGTATAATAAACACAAATGTCCCAATAACCACCTTATATCTAACAGATATCTTACAATAGTATCGAGGAAAAGAACATTGTCCTGATACGTCTTAGTGAACTAAAAAGAGATAAACATGGCAACCTGCTGTACGTGGAAGACAACAACGTTGGACATTTCGCGTGGATCAAGAATCTATCCAGACTCGTGAGCTCGCAATTGAGCAAACATAATGGTCAAATACATATCTGCGATTGGTACGTATATATTTAATAAAATACATTGTACAAATAATTAAACAAAAAATGGAAAATGATTTCTTTTACAGATGTTTGCACTACTTTGACTCGAACGACAAGTTACAGTCACATATGGTGGACTGTCGAGAGATGAACGAGTGCGCTATCCGATTATAATCGGAAGGAGCGGCTTCCTTTTGTCGTATACGCCGATCTGGAGTGCGTTTTAGAGAAGACGGAGGAAGAGAGAAACTACCAACATCACAAAGTATTTAGCATAGTATATTAAGCCCGTTCTACATTGATCGCATGTCGCCAGTCGCAAGCAAATCGACCAATCACAGTCGATTATTCCGTCGAATATTCGACTGTGATTGGTCGATTTGCTTGCGACTGGCGACATGCGATCAATGTAGAACGGGCTTTATGTACATTGTTCGTACGACGAATCGTTATCCGCGTATCATTCTCGTCGCGGTACCGATTGCATGTCATGGTTCGTCGAAGAACTTAAAAATTTAGCGCATCGTGTAAAAAGTATTTTATCAGCTAATGTCCCTATGGTAAATTTAACATCTGATGATTGGGAAAAATTTCATAGCGCGACATAATGCCACATATGCGAAAAACCATTCGTCCAGGACGATACACGCGTACGCGACCATTGCCATCTGACCGGGCGGTACAGAGGTCCAGCGCATTCAAATTGTAATCTAAATTATAAAGATTATTTTTGCATTCCAATAGTTTTTCATAATTTATCCGGTTACGACGCACATTTTATTATAAAGGAAATAGCTACAGCGTTCGAAGGGGAAATCGAGTTACTTCCGATAACAAAGGAAAAATATATATCATTTACGAAAAATGTTAAACTTGCTGAAGAAAAATCGAAAAATAATATTAAATTGCGTTTTATCGATTCGTATAAATTTCTCACAGCTAGTCTCGATAAATTGGCATCATTCTTGAATAAAGACAAACTCAAAATTTTAAAATCTGAATTTCTAAATTTATCGAATGACAATTTCAATTTATTAACACGGAAGGGCGTCTTTCCATATGAATATATTGACTGCGCCGACAGGTTGCAAGATACGTGTTTACCACCGCGCGAATCATTTTACAGTTCCTTGACCGGTGACACAATATCCGAGAGCGATTACGCGCACGCCGAGAACGTGTGGGAGCGGTTCTCCATTCGAACGCTGGGCGAATATAGCGACTTGTATCTCAAAATTGATGTCTTGTTATTAGCAGACATTTTTGAAAATTTCCGCGAGAGTTGTATTAAAAGTTATGGGCTCGACCCCGCGTATTACTATACTCTTCCCGGATACACGTGGGACGCCATGTTGAAGCATACGAATATTACGTTCGAATTGCTTACAGATATCGACATGGTTTTGTTTATCGAACGCGGAATACGCGGTGGTTTGAGTCAATGTTCCAACAGATACGCACATGCTAATAACAAGTATATGCAATCGTACGATCCGTCGAAACCTTCAACGTATCTCACGTACTTTGATGTAAATAATTTGTACGGATGGGCAATGTGTCAACCCTTGCCCTATGCAGATTTTCGATGGGTCGACGACGTATCCGATTTTGATACATCATCAATCGCGCTCGATTCACCTATAGGCTATATCCTTGAAGTCGATCTCGAGTATCCGCAACGTGTTCACGATGCGCACACTGACCTACCGTTTTGCCCGACACGCGACAAACCACCTGGTAAGCGGCAGGATAAGCTGCTCGCAACCTTATATGATAAGAAGCGTTACGTAATACATTACCGCAACCTGCAGCAATGCACGCGACACGGACTTCGCGTTACAAAAATATATCGAGAAATTACAGTTTTCGCAATCTCCATGGCTTCGCAGTTATATCAAACTCAATACACAATTCCGAACACTTGCGAAAAATGATTTTGAAAAAAATTTATATAAATTAATGAATAATGCGGTATTTGGCAAAACGATGGAAAATGTGCGCAATCACGTTAATATTAAGCTCGTGACACATTAGGATGGAAGATATGGCGCAGAGGCGATGATCGCAAAACCAAATTTTCACAGTAGAAGCGTGTTTTCGGAGAATCTGATCGCCATTGAATTGCGCAATCTCGAAGTTAAATTTAATAAACCAATCTACGTGGGTATGTGTATATTCGACATATCCAAGACATGTTTGTACGAGTTTCACCACGATTATATGGTACCTATGTATCGAGAGAAATGTAAAGTCATGTACACCGACACCGACAGTCTCATATATCACATCGAGTGTGAAGATGTATATGAGAATATAAAGCGCAACGTCGACAGATTCGATACCAGCGATTATACGGTGGACAATGTGTACGGTATACCGCTCGCGAATAACAAAATACCGAGTTTAATGAAGGATGAAAATAATGGCGCCATCATGACCGAATTCGTCGGGCTTAGGGCAAAAATGTACGCGTTGCGAGTAGATGGTAAGAAGGATACGAAAAAAGTAAAAGGCGTCAAGAGTAACGTCGTCGCGAGAACGATAACGTTCGACGATTACACGTGGTGTTTGAACGAAGAGATTGAAATGACGCGTCAGCAGTCTTGTATAAGATCTAAATTACACGAAGTATACACTATTCGCGAGACAAAAATTGCTCTAAGTCCGTACGATGACAAGCGGTATATCGTACCCGAAACCACCGTCACGCTACCGTGGGGACATTATAAAATACCGTTATAAATAAAAATCATGTATATTTATTGTAAATAAAAAATTACGTATATTTATTGTAAATTAAATTATATGTATATTTATTGTAAATTATATGTATATTTTATAAAGTGTACAATTTTGTTTATATATTTGTAAAATATCTTTAATATTATGTATTATTGTTAACATATTTATAATATATTATTTTTGTATCCAAGAATTGTGCGTTGCATCAAATCCCAGCCATTTCATATAATCTTCGTCGCCCTTTTTCCGTATCACCTTTTCCACGAGATGTACGTCGGGATTAGCAACGCGTTGTAACTCCTATTCGTAAAATCCGCCGGTGACGGGATTTCCGCGCGAATCTTCAAGTACATAGGTCACTGGATTAGTTTCTTGCACTTTAACGATCTTAAACACTTCGGTCGTCCAATTTGGCGTGTAACCTTTGTCAAAGATGGTCTTGAATGTACTCACGCGTACCGGATCGTCTACTTTGAATTTTGCCGGTGCCGCAATCTTTACGTTGCTGTATACCGTATTTAAAAGTTTATCGGCGATCGCGGTGGTAACATCGATAGGCCTCATACCGATAGTGCGATGTTTTCGCGCATTGTACTCATCAACGAGCCAGGGTAACGCGCTGATCCACTTGTAATTTCCATTAAGCGTGTAATAAACCGCTTTCGCGAGGCGGTGACGGATAACTCGGTCGGGATCCGGGGCTCGTGAAAGGGTATCGAGAGACGAACGAAAGTGATGTTAGATAAAATATAATTTATTGCGTGGGTTGTGTATATGTACAGCGTGTGTGGTTATGTGTGTGAGTGTGTATAGGTGTGCGGGTGTATTGGTGTGCGTGCGAGACGAGTGACGAGTGAGTGAGCGCGCAAATGTATAACAATAATTAGTTAGGCGCAGAGTGTCGAATGTAAGATCGTTATGTATGAGCGAATGATACAAGCGTGTGAGTGCGTGTCGGTGTATCGCTGTGTGCGTGAAGCGGTCGCCTGTACGGCGATACGGTGGTGTGCGATGTATAAATGATTATAATCGATTGAATATAAATATAATGTAAATGCGCGTACGATGCAGGATGTACAGCGGTGCGGTCGTGTCGGGTGCAGTGCATGTAAGGCAATGCACGGGTGCGTTGCGTGGTTCGTGATTTCGGATCAATAGAATATCGATTACGGATCGCGGGCCGCGATTTCGGCAGATGACGTTAGCTACCGGGCGGTAATTTTGGTCGGCCCGGTGGGAGGTCCTTCGACGCGTAGGTATTGATCGCGTATGTCGATCGGTGTCGCGGTAGGGATGTGGATCATCCCCCGGCGCGGGACTTAGCGCGCCGTATCAATGGCGAGTCCGGATGACTAAATGGCGGTCGCAGATGTCTTAGCTAAGCGCGTATAGTGCGTTCCGTATTACGTCGGGATGGTCTTTTCCCGTGGAATTTCGGGAGTGCAACGGTCGACGAGAACACCCGTTGATGGCAGGGAACTCCCCACCACTAGAAGATCGCCGTTGCACGCAGGTGGTCGGATTGTTTCGAGGTGTCGAGTACTCTCGACGGGGACGAGTACGCCCGTTCCCGTTTGCCTCTGTTAACAGATTTCAGACGGATCGCTCTCGGAGATGCCGCAAACTCTCGGCGGAGGCTGAGTACTCCCAACCCCGTTTTCTTTCTCTCTGAGCGGTTAAGGATCTAGGCGGTTTCCAGGCGTCTTACAGACTCTGGCGGTGCGGAAGATCTGGTCTCGATATTCAGAAACGCGCTCTATTTATACCGGTTTTCGGCGCGCGCGTCTGCGTAATTCGCCTATTGTTCTAATCTGGTTTATCGTTGAACCGGCGCGCGCGACTCGGGTATTTTCTGTAACGGTCGGGCGGTTACCCGAGCGCGTCGTCGGTTCTCGATGTTTTCGCGCGCCTAACGGCGGTTAGATATTTACGCGTTTCTGTTGTTATTTAAAAATGGGCGCTCAGCGCCTCCTCATTTGCCCGACCGGTGTTCGTCGGGCGGCGGACTTCCGGCGGATCGGCGGCCGGCTACGGTTTAGTAATGATGGGGGGAATGCATCGTTACAAGCGTAAACATTTTTCACATATTGTTCTTTAACGTTCGGTTGAATCGTTCCACGACTGAGGCTTTCATGATAGAGTACGTCGAATAATGATTAATGTTGTATGTCTTCATGAATTTTTGTACATTTGCGTTGTAAAATTCTTTTCCTCCGTCGGTTTGAAAATTTTTCGGGCATCTTCCATCGTGTCGAAATATCTTTGTGATCGTATCCGACATCTCGTTTCCACTCTTCCTCTTGAGCGGTACAGCCCACGCATACTTGCTCAACACATCGATAACTGTGATTATGTAGTTGTAGCCTTTATTGAATCGTGCATATGGACGCATCTCGACCACGTCCGCCTGCCACAGATCATCGAATCCGCGTACTATGACACGTTTACGTGGGAAATTTTTTCTCGCTGGAGCATGCAATTCTTCCACGAGCAGCTGTTTTTCAGAGATCTTTTGCGACATATTTGATCGAGGCATAATTTGCAATAATGGGATAATTCCTCCATGTATATACTTAATATATCTTTCTTCTCGAATTAGATGAAGTCTGCGCGTGAGTTGCATACTGAAGCATTTTTTGCATCTCATCCATCATTATTTGCAGCGTTTGCACATTCGTCTCGAGCGTGATTATTTTTTTCTCAAATTCTTCCTGTCTGTCCTCCAAAAGCTTAAAACGTATTTCCACGTACTGTTTGTTTGCGGCATCAGTATCATCTTCCGGTTGCGCTACGCGTTGTATCTTGCGCGACCTTGCGTCAAAGCCGGAGGCTGTCTGACACAGAGCGTTATCGCGCACGTAATTTCTTAGTAATCCATTCCATTGATAGTATGAGTTGTTCGGTGTTCCCAACGATAATCCAAATTTATTAATCGACATTTCGATACAAACAATAATGACAGACTGACTCGTTTCGCCGACGCATAGATCAATTTATAATAAGGCCAGCTTCGCAAAGTTCCTCGATAATTGATAATATTTCATTGTCGTGGGCATTGTTGCCGGCTTGACGCGAAGCTTCCAGCAATCACAAGCGATCTACCAACTCGTTGGGATCATTCCAATGCACGTAATATACACGCTATTATATTTTTATACTTGTATCCCTTGTTACTTAATACTGGATTACGCATATCATTGCCACGTCTATGCGCATTTGTCGCCAGTAATATATTTTTGTATTTAATTTTATCATCGTCATTATATACTTCGCCGTCGGGCATTCTCTTGAAAATCAACTCGTAGAGACCTGGTGTTCCCAAGTATTTTATTCCACCGATAATTATATTGTCATCCACATCAAAAATTTTATCATCAAGCATCATTCCTTCGTTGCAAAATTTAACACCGTAAACATAATCCATACTATTATTTTTATCTTGATTCAAAATAGCTCCAACATATTTTTGCCCCAGTGAGACCAAGTGTGCGCGCAATGTATTTTGACCCTCGGATGTTTGTAATAGATGTTGAATCGACGTAACAAGCGTTTCAGGCGTGGTTTCGAAAATTTCTTCCACAGATGGAGACGGTCTTTCGTGCAATATTTAACTTGATTGTACATCTTTTATCGGAGTAGAAATAACCACATTCGATAATTGTTTCATTCGCTTACGTTTTGATTGATTTGGAGTAGAAGTTATTAGCGAATCGTTCAATGATATATTTGACCTTGTTCGCTTTGTTCCATACTTTGACTCTTTTTTCAGATGCTCGTCTTCGAGCATACTCGATGGTTTGATTTTCGCTTCATTAGATTCCAAATTGATTGTATTTTCGACAAGTTGTTTTAGAGGTTCGATAATTGATTTAAAGTGCCTCTCCAATGCGACGTCTTCCTCCATTTGACCAGTTTTTAAAAACGATATTTTTTGCGGATTGATTCGCTCGTTTTTACAATCTCTCTCGCAATCTTCTCACGATCGTCACTGTCAATCGTCGTCGTCATGTTGCGCTCGGACGAAAATTTTTAGACGTTGCTCAATCGATGTGTTAATAACGACTAACAACTTTACGGTATTGCAAAATCGTTAAACCCTTTTTGATATCGTCCATTAGTCTGTAAACTGTCTTTATCAATCACTCAATCACAAATCCATATTTGTGTTGCCAACATTTCTGACAGAATGCGCGAAAATTGTGGTAAGACATGTCAATATTTACATGATCGTTATATACATGTTTCAAGTTTGTACCATCTTGTTTAAATAAAATCAATAAATTTGCATTGTCCTATATAAGATGCTTGGGTATCTTGGCATATGTTTGACAAAGATAGAAACAGTCGACGTTCGAGTGTCGACCCATTGCAAAGTACTCTCTTATCGTATCTTGCTTATCGCACGCCACGTCGTCAAAGATAAAAATGGAATTCGGAAGCGCCTCGCTCGATGGAATAACGTCTATATTACTAGAGAAGGAACTATTATTAGAGAATGTAAAATAACCAATTTCATCGATCGATAATAGCAAATTTTCCAAGTATCGATATTTGGGTTGTTGAAGTGATTTCGAGTATACGTACACATTCTCGAAACGTACACCGTGTGGACTTTCTATCAAACTTATCAACACGTTAGTCTTACGGCAATTTGAAGGACCGCAAATGATACCGCGTATAGTAGTCGGCAGCATGTTTCCATGCTTGCGTACTTCTTTCTCGGACATTACTCGTGTTTTATCGTCAAAATTTATCGCTTTGATTATCGTCGCTTGTCGCGCGAACCGCATGTTTGCTCTCGCGGATCTCAAATCAGATTTTAGAAAATGAGTCATCGGGGACCTATTTATAAAGGCGCACCGAATCGAAACCGCTCAGTCTCGAAAATGTTTCTTCTTCTATCGGTTGATAGCGATATTCTCGAGCTTACCACCGAGCAGTTACAGATTATCCCCAAGATTGTTTTACTGCGAGATTTTGGTAGCTACGTGGAACAATTGTGGGACAAGCTTCCCGAATATATAAAAGCTGACTCAGAGGTTCAACAGTATCGTCGATGCACGCGACATTATAATTTGCCGTGGCAGCAAACACATTTCGACGGTCCAACACCGTTAATTAAAAATTGTAGCAAATGCCAGAAAAAATTATAAGAGGTAGCGGTTTGATAAATCGTGCGATAAACGCACTTCCTATCGAGTTACATATTCCAGGCTATCAGTTTTGCGGACCGGGAACTCATTTAGATTGGCTAAAGGCGATCGAGGTATCAATCCATTGGATGCCGCGTGTCGCGAGCACGACACAGCTTATTCCCGAAGCAACCATCTCGGTCAACGACACGTTGCCCGATAATATACTCGCCATGAAAGCGCGAACACGTATTACCGCGAGAGATTCGACTCTTGGCGAAAAAGCAGCTGCTACAGCTGTTTGGGCGGCTATGAAAGCAAAGACAAAATTCGGTATGGGGATGAAAACAAAAAAATCATCGATGAAGAAAAAGACTGTGAAAAAACGAATACTTCCTATAGCGAAGCGCGGTGGTATCTTACCCATTTTACCATTATTGGGAGTTCTCGGTTCATTGGCTGGCGGAGCAGCGGGAATCGCGAAGGCGGTGAACGACAGCAAGACGGCGCAACGTCAGCTCGAAGAAATGCAACATCATAATCACGCCATAAAAGGTCACGGACTTAATCTCGCTCCATATATACGTGGACGAGGGTTCTCAACAGCGGCTAAGAAAAAAAAAAAAAATGTCAAAATAACGATAAAAATGCCTGCCGGTGTAACAACCAATGTACAATTGGAACAACTTGCAAGACGTATGCGTATACAATTTTTTAGAGGCGTTTTCATGCGCAATAATTTACCGATAAACGGTGTACGGCGAAATGAGAGCGGTATCGTCAATTTGGATGACGTCGATGGTTCCGGTACTCATTGGGTTGCGTATGCAAAGAGGGGAGATCGTGTAGTATATTTCGATAGTTTTGGAAATCTTCGACCGCCCAAGGAATTAGTACGATATTTTGGACAGAATGTTGCAAATATAGAATACAATCACACGGCCTATCAAAATTATAATCAAAGTATTTGTGGACAATTGTGTCTTCGATTTCTTCAAACGGTCGATGATCGATATGAATTTAAAGCCTGACAATTCACCGTCGCGACTCAGTATTCGTTCGACAGTTTTCCAGCATGTCACTCACACTTACGTTGATTGGCAAGAGTATCGTTCTTGCTGTAAGCTACTTTCCAGCTATAGATTTAAACGATGCCGATTACGAGCTTGGTTTAACTGATTTTGAAACTTATCATACGATATCGAACGTGAATTCTTGGAATAATAAATTTTATTTTGATAACGATGATAAGGAAATTACGATTTCCGAGTGATCGTACGAATTACACGCTATAAACGAATATCTCCGACGTACAATTTTACGACATCAACGCGTAGTTGATTCTAACGATATTGTTGATGACGAAGATAGTATCGAAGAACACGATGCAATTCCAATAATGCGCTAATCATAATACGCTAAAAAGTGAAATCAAATGTGTCTATAGAATAAATTTTAGTAAACCAGACAACGTTGGATCGTTGTTGGGATTCTCATCGAATCGCATATTACAGCCTCGGAAATGGCACAAATCGGATGTACCGATAAATATTATTAGCGTAAACATTATTCGTATAGAATGCAGCGTAACCACTGGCGTGTACAGCAATGACAAGAGCGTACATACGATACATGAATTTTCATCGAGCGTGCCGCCAGGATATAAGATATCGGAAACGCCAGCACAGATCACCATCACAGAGCATTACTGATTTAACGATACGCATTGTTGATCAAGAAGGACATTTGCTCGATTTTCGAGGAGGGGAAACTACCGTAAGATTGCATATACGGCGGCGGCAAAAATAAAGCGTTTGACAAATTAAATGCTTATGTTGAACGGAAGCATGGAGCACGCGAGAGACAATATCTTTACGAGGGACAAAATTTTTGCGAGAAGGCGAGTGACTGCGGTATCGGGTGACAATAATCAGATATCTGGTTACGCTAAATAGAAACTCAGCGCGTTGAATCGCGATTTTTTTAAATCATTGGGGTTCGTCGTACGAAATACTTGAACAATATGATTGACATCTTGAATATCGGAGGTGAGCCGATCTTTGAAGATCGTATCGTCAAGATTGAGACTTATATGTACAATCCATACGCCAACACAACGCTTGGATATAGCGACGAGATACGGATACCGATACAACATCAAGATTTGTACACGTTACCATGTGAAAGTTTTCTATACGTCGAGGGAAAGTTGATGGTGCGTAAAATAGCTGAAAGGGGAAGAGTGATATTGGGAAACAATTGTGTCGCGTTTATGTTTGATGAACTTCGATATGAACTCGACGGTGTGGAGATTGATCGCAACAGAAGCGTTGGAATAACTTCCACGATTAAAAACTATGTCTCTCTAACAGCCGAGAAAGGTAAAATCTTGGAGAATGCTGCGTGGAATATATCGCATAATGCTGCTGAAGCTTACTCCAATTTTTGCGTGCCGCTAGGCATACTACTGGGTTTTTGCGAAGATTATAAGCGAGTTGTGATTAACGCTCGTCACGAATTAATTCTGATACGTTCGCGCAACGACAACAATTGCATATTTGGACATGCTTTGGCTGAAGCTGATATCGAATTATTCAAGATACAATGGCGTATGCCTCATGTAATAGTGAGCGTCAATAAACTATCCTTGCTACGCGCGTTGGAAAGCGGGCGATACTTGAATATGAGTTTTCGCTCTTGGGATTTATATGAATTTCCTCTATTGCATAATACGACCAAGCATTCGTGGACCGTAAAAACCGCCTCTCAGCTGGAAAAGCCGCGATACGTGATCTTTGCGCAGCAGACTGGCAGAAAAAATGCTGTGTCAAGAGATATTACTGCATTCGACGACTGTAAATTGACCAAGGTTAAACTCTATCTAAACTCGGAATTTTATCCCTACGATGATTTGAATTTAGATTTCGATAAAAATAGATTTGCCCTCTTGTTCGATATGTACTCTCGTTTTCGCAAATCTTATTACGGATATGATAATGCTGATGTGCTATTAAACATTTCAAAATTTTTACATTTTGGTCCTTGCGATTATTGATTGCTCGCGACAAAACGAGTCTGTCAAAAATTCCACCATAGACGTGAGATTAGAGTTTGAGTGCAAGGAGGATATACCGGCAAATACTACCGCCTATTGTCTCATCTTGCACGATCGCGTTGTTGAATATTGCCCATTGACCAACGCAGTTCGTAAAATTACCTAGATCAGCAAATATCCCCTCCAATGTCAAAAATATATGAAGATTGAGATTTTGACGATCGACAGCAGTCGTCGTACATCATTCTTGCAATCGTACAGTAATATTATCAGCATGATCGCGCCATCGTTTGTGGATCTGCAGGGATTCATTATCGGGCGAAACTTTATCGTGAAGGAAGTAGCGATATTGAGAAATGGATTTGTTCTCTCTCATTACTTTTTTACAAGTCCCGTACCATGGCGTGCGCTTACAAAATCTGAAAGATGCCAAGCTTCATGGCTAATCGGGCATCACCATGGACTTCAATGGGAGGATGGAAACGTTCCATACAGCTTCGCCAGGCGTTTGATTACGAGAGCTGTGGTGGGTGCGACGGAAGAGGAAGATGGAGCATCTCCTATCGTGTACGTTAAAGGACACGAAAAACGAGAATGGCCGATATACTTGACGATGATGCAAGAAACGACGTTATTATTGAAACCTTTGATGCGGACTATGAAGATATCACTTCGTTAAATAAGCTAGATGTTACTAATACTATGCGCTGTGAAAAACATTTAAAAAATTGCGCTTTACAAAATGTATTTAGAATATTCAATTGGTGGACGAATCATCATAAGGATTCACCCAAACATTATTTAGAATAAACTATTGTTAAAATATATTTTATTCTCTTTTATTCTTCCCTTTTCCTCTTTTTTATCCCAGTATGCGAGTATTAAATGTCAGTACGTGACGTTAGAAAGCGGCGTCAGCCAGTTAATTAAAATATAGATGTTACATGTCTATAGACATAAATTTTTAAATTAATGGAATGGTGTATAAATAATTGTTTTGTCGTTCAATAGTCGTTCGATAGTTGTTCATAGCCGTTCAATAGTCGTTTATAGCCGTTCAATAGCAGTTCAATAGCCGTTCAAAGCTGTTCGATAGCCGTTCAAAGCTGTTTTCATATTATAATAATCCGTTATTCATATTAAAATACTCCATTATTTTATTTAAAAGACTTTAGATAGTTGTCCGCCGAAACATGCTAACTTTTGCCTTCTTATCAAGTATAGAAGGTAAGCGTTCTTTGTAAGTGACACATCCCCTACTCTAAAATGTTCGAGACAATGTCTGCCCTGTCGTGGCTGTCATAACGTTTCGAGCAGTGAGTGACGAAAAGTTTGTTTAAAGTGGTAAAGTAAAAATATTCAAAATGCCGTCACTAATTGAGATGGTCCTGTGTCGAGGCCAATTTAACGCGGCATGGTGGGCGTGGGTGGAGAACTTGGTGATGGGGTTGTTGCGAGTTTTGCTGAATCTGGTGGTTTTCCAAAGAGTAAGTAATATTTGTTTTATATTAAAATTATGTTTTATATCATATTAATTATTTATAATATATTATATATTATAATATATTATAATTTTGATTTATAGTATCAATATACGGGCGACATTCAGATTCCCGGTTTTTTAAACTTTGAACATCGAAAGTTTATTCGAGCGCTGCGACGACACGACCGCGAGTTCCGCGAGGACGTCTGGGAAGACAACCCGGACGGCCTTCATTTAGAGTTAAGACGCCTCTTCGACCTCGAACCTTACGAGGAAGACGCGGTGGAAGAACCGTGGGACGAGCCTCCGAGCAAGAGGTCGAAGAATTAATTGTATCTTTTTTTAAGATTCGTAATATATTAAATATTAATAGATAGATTTATTAATAAGACTTGTATTTTTGGGAGCGGTGCATTTGGACACAGTACAATTGGACACGGTGCAAATGGACATGTTGCAAATGGACACGAAACTTTGCACACGGCTCAATTGGACACAGTGCATTTGGACACAATAATTTTGGATACAGTAGCTTTTGGACACAGAAGAAAATTCATTTGGACACCGTTCAGTAGCACACCGTTCAGTTGCACACCGTTCAGTTGCACACATAAAAATGCACACCGTTCAGTTGCACACATAAAAATGCACACCGTTCAGTTGCACACCGTTCAGTTGCACACCGCTCAATTGCACACCGCTCAGTTGCACACCGCTCAGTTGTACACCGTTCAGTTGGACACCGTTCAGTTGCACACCGTTAATTTGCCCACCGTAGTTGTAAAGCGAGGTCCACCCTGCCTACTGGCGGGGTGGGTGCGGGAGGGGGGCCGAAGGCCCCCCTTGCACCCCCGTGTGTGTGTGTGTGTGTGTGTGTGTGTGTGTGCAACTGAGCGGTGATGATAACTTAATTATAGTGTTTTGGAAAGCTCTCAAGATAAGCTATAAAAATATGTAATAAAAAATATAGGGTTCCATTTAAGAAATTGAAAGTGACCTTCACGTGACCTTAACAACACTCTTCAAGGTCATAATAATATTATTACGTAATGCGCCACTTAAAACCCTACAACGTTTGTCTGAAACATTTTTCCACAGAACCATTATTTTCGGAGATAATTGGCCGTTTCCAGACTTTTGACACACCCTGTATATACAGTGCATTCGAAAAGTTCGGGGACTGATCTTTTTCTGGATGTACTGATTGCGCTATTTCTTAGCCTACACTGGCTCTAGCTACTATGATGCCTCTTGAGTCTGCCATATTTTTTCTGCCGCCATTGAGTCAATAGTTTAAAGTTTGCGTGCGTTTAAAATTTTTTATATTTTTAACGTCACGATTTTCGACGAGAATGAAACCGTGATTAAGTTTTGTTTTAAATGTGGGAAAACTGCAACAGAAACATATTAAATGATGCAAGATGCATTTGGAAAAGATTGTCTAGCGCGTAGTAAAGTATTCAGATTGGCATCGGCCCATTCAACAAAATTCTGCGCCACCGCAACGCGTTGCTCTCTCTGTTTCGGTGTCCTCTGTGTCTTCTGAACCTCGCACACACTTTTCTTTTGCCGAGCACGTCATGCATGATAATGTGAACACTTCCCACATTAATGTTCAATTTGTGCGACAATATTTCAATCGTCAGTCGGCGATCTTGCGCGAGAAGCGCACGCACACATTCTCGTGGAAGAGCGTCCTTCTCTCGAATCATCCTCAAGCGCCTCACTCTTGAATCGTGTCATATCACAAGAACACTTTACTACCTAAAGTACACAAAGACCCCTGCCCCCTGACAGCTCGTCAAAATGTATATAAAATTGACTGCAATGATTGTGATGCCTCTTATGTAGGTCAGACTAAACGACAATTAAATACGCGTATTTTGGAGCACAAGAATCACATCAGGAGAAATACGAGCAATCACTCGGTAATTACTGATCACAGAATAAATTTCAACCATAATTTTGATTGGGATGGGATTGATTGGGATTTTTAATTTTAATTTTTAATTTTAATTCATGCATGACTTTGTATGACGAATTTTATAACCATGCGACGTTAAATTTATGTTTGTTAGTCTAATTTGTGCTGAAGATGACCCAAATAAAGGGTCGAAACGTTCGAAATTTATATTAGTATTAACTTATCACTAATAATAAACAGTTTGCGCACCATGTACCGCGCTTGGCTCTAAATGCTCTTTTCTATTATATTTGATTTTAATCCAGAGAGCCTCTATCATTATTACTTTACTACCTGCTAGACAATCTTTTTCAAATGGATCTTGCATCATTTAATATATTTCTGTTGCAGTTTTTCCACATTTAAAACAAAACTTAATCAAGGTTCCATTTTAAAAATCATGACAATGCAGAAATTTTTAAAAATTTTAAACGCATGCAAACTTTAAACTATTGACTCAATGGCGGTAAAAAAAATATGGCGAACTCGAGAGGCATCATAGTAATTAAACCCAGTGCAGGCCAAGAAATAGCACAGTTAGTACGTCCAGAAAAAAATCAATCCCCGAACTTTTTGAATGCACTGTGAATATATATGTGTGTGTGTGTATGTGTGTGTGTGTGTGTGTGTGTGCGCGCGCGCGCGCGCTCGTGTGTGTACACGTTCTCAAACACACATACACCCATCGCGTGTAGCAAACAGCTGTAGCGAGCGCCTCACGTAAACGCTTGCATCGGACGGTGAGTTGCGCTGCTCCTGCCTACCTTCTGTATTCGTCCCATAATTCGCTAACTATTTCTTTTTATAATTTAAAAACTAAGCTTCAGACAAAATTTTCGTAAAGGAAAAATCGTCTTAGAATTGATTCGGGAATACGATCTTTTAAGGACAAACAGTTGTTCCGGATCACCCTGTATATATTGTAACGGTTTATCTTTCCCGACGCCGCGGATCAGGCTCGCCGGTGCCAGGATTCCGGAGAAGGGGGAAACTCTAACTCACTCTTCCTTGGTATAAATGAACAATGGTTTATTAAGCAGTGATTAAAGATTTAACGCTGAAAGTTATTTACATTGAAAACGTGCGAGAGCGGTGCATACAAAGGTTCGCAGAAGCGATGTTACGTTAGCGGGCGTGTGCAGGGCTCGGAAAGCGAGCGCAGCACATGCAGACGATGCTGAGGTATTATGCGGTCGCGGCGTTTACATGCAAGCAACTATTACAATTAGACAGATCTTAACTACTACGGGGTGTCGCTTGGCCTTTTCTCTGGTTCCAACTGATTGCTCGCCTTATCCTTAGAAGGATGGGACGTCAGTACTTTCTACGACTTATCCTTAGAAGGACTAGCGCGCTGTGGTAGTACGATGGCCGTGTGTAAAGGCGAAATAGACGCGACACTGGCGGAAATGGCCGGTTAATTAACTCTATAATTACAAGGCTCGGCCTGGGGGCCAATTTGGACGCGGTATGTACAAAGCGGTCTTACGGTCTAACGGGTCTCGATATATATACAAAACGGTCTTAGGCTCTATCTGGACGCGAAGAACAAAACGGTCTTACGGTTTAACGGGTCGCGGTATATACACAACGATCTTACGGTCTATCTGGATGCGGAAAACGCCGTATGACCTTACGCTACTAACCTTAAGCTAGTAGGATGCGCCGTCCCAGCAATCGGGAAGCCCGGCATAACCAAGGGTAGCCCGTGACCTGGTGTAACGCTAGGTATCAGGATGCGCCGTCCCAGCAACCGGGAAGCATAACCACGGGTAGCCCGTGACCTGGTTTAACGCGAGAGTCGGTTTCGGATCAGGAGTTGTATGTGACAAGACTCGGGATCGCGGGAACTGGTAACGCTACGCTCGCCGGACCGCCTTATATACCGGCGGCCGATCTCCCACTCACGCGATTCGGTGCGTGGTGGGGCGGTCCCCACGGTGGGGCCGCGACACGAGTATTGGGAGCTTAGGGGTGCCACAGGCGTCGAGCCTCGAAATGCGCGCGGCGGATCGGCCCGCGAGGCCGTTAGTAACGGTATCGTTACACCAACCCCCTTTTTAGTCTAGGCGCCCCGAGGGGGGGTCTCGGTAACGGGGTCTGGTCGGGAGAGCACGGGAGGGCGTGGGGTGGCGTCGTCCTCTGCTGGTGCTGAGATCCTCAATCCTTCGGCTCGGCAGGTTTGTTGTCGGTGTCCGGGGCCGGCTTTTGATCTTGCACGTGGACGTGGCGATGCCACTTTCCTCTGGTATCTCAGAGGTCGACCACAACTGGGGACAGGATTTTCCGGATTTCCAGGGGTCCGATGCACCTGGGTGCCAGCTTGGCGTTAAACGCGCCGCTTTTACTGGAAAGCGGCCGATCCCGCTTCCAGACTTGCTTGCCTACCTGCGGACGCCAGTCGCGCCGGCGCAGGTTGTAATGGCGTTCCTGCCGTTGGAACGCGCGAGCTAAGTGGATTCGGACCACCTCAAAGGCCTCCTCGAGCCGCTTCCGATTCACGTCTGGACTTGCTAGGGCCGGCGGTCTTCCGACCTCCGGGTGGGGACGTGCTAATTCGCGTCCGTGCAGGATGTACGCCGGGGTCGACCTGGGTAAACTGGGAATCGACTCCCTTCGCGTACGGGAGGCGGCCATCGGCGCGATGGTGGTCGAGCTGCCGGGGTCGGGCGAGAAGAAGGGTTCGATCGCCGTGCAGAAGGCAGACGCCCTCTTGCTCGACCTCCGTCGCGTCTTCGCCGGAGATGATGGGGTGACTGGTTCGCCCCATCAGGAAGGCGGAGCTTAGGCTCCGAGGCCTCGACCGCTCCCTGGCGGCCGCGGATATAGCGGCTGCCATCGCCAGGGAGGGAGTCTGCCTTCCGGAGGAAGTAAAGGTCGAGGACATAAAGTTCCCGACCCGCGGCATGGGGACCGTGTGGGCCCAGCGTCCGTTGAGGGCGGCCAACCGAGTGGCCACGCTGCGGACCATCCAAGTTGGATGGTCCAAAGCCGCGGTGGAGTTGCTGCATAAAAGGCCCCTCCAGTGCTTCAAGTGCCTGGAGAAGGGCCATGTGCAGCAGCATTGCAGCAGCGCGATCGATAGAAGCGGCTGCTGCTACCGCTGCGGCGAGGCGAGGCATCTTGCTCGCGATTGCGCGGGCAAGATTAGATGCCCCGTTTGCGCGGGGTTGGGCCGCTCGGCGGATCACCGTGTGGGGAGCGCTAAGTGCACTTCCCCCAAGAAGAGGCCGGCACAGGGGAGGCGTATTATCCTCCTCTCTGCCGAAGGATCTCGGCCAGTAAAACTGGCCGAGATCATGGAGGTCGAGTCCGACACCCGCAAGCGCGGGGCGGACGATAGGGGGGCCCCAGAGGAGGCCCCAAAGGAGAAAAGGCCTCCTAGGGCCACGTTGACGGCCGTCTCGCCTCCGACCACACTGTCGGAGGTAAGGATGGCCGACCTTGAGGGCCACGATAAATAGTAGCCTTCAAAATCTTGCAGGCCAATTTTAATCACGCCCGCCGGGCGCAGGACCTCTTTCTGCACACCCTGGCGGAGCGTGATTGTGGATTGGGGATCGCGGCGGAGCCCTATCATGTTCCGGAAACCGGCCCATGTTGGGCCGGGGATCGGACGGGCTCTGCCGCGATCACGTGGAGGAACGACCCCCGACTCCCTTGTTGTACGCCGATAGAGGCAGGGCAGGGAGTCGTGTCGGTTCGCTGGGGGCCCATCTCCGTCTTGGGTTGTTATATCTCCCCAAACGTGGGCCTCGCCCAATATGAGGCGTTCTTGGACGGGGTGGCGGCCATTTATCGCCGTCAGCTGCCCCGTCCCGTGTTGGTGGCCGGGGACTTCAACGCGAAGTCTACGCGTTGGGGTTCCCGGACTACGAACGCCAGGGGCGAGGCCCTGCAGGATTGGGCGGCGGCACTCGGCCTGTGTTTGCTGAACACGGGGTCGAGGAGCACCCTCGTGCGGTGGCAGTCGGTCCCGGATTTATCCTGGGCCACTCCTGCCGCCGCGCGGATGGTTAGCAGTGGGTGGGTGGCGACGGAGTGCGGAACGCTCTCGGACCACCTCTATATTGAGGTGGTTCTTACCGCCACCCGCCCCGGGGTGCTCAACTGCTCCCAGGGCCGGGGAGATGCCCGGCTACGGAGATGGGCCCTAAAGAGGCTAAACTCGGACAGGCTAATCGCGGCCGACCTCGCGGCCGACTGGCCGTGTCCTGGAGGTGAAGGGCGGGGAATTCAGGAAGAGGTAGATTGGTTCCGGGGCGCATTATGCGACGCGTGTGATTTCGCAATGCCCCGGACCAACCCCGCCCGCGCAGGGCGGCATACTGGTGGTGCGAGGAGATCGCCGAATTACGGCGATCCTCGATAGCCGCCAGATGCCGCTTCACCCGGGCTCGGCGTCGTAACGACGCCGAGAGGACGGCCGCGGCGTATGAGTGCTTCCGAGCCGCACGGAACGCACTCAGCGCCGCGATTAGACGGGCCAAGGCTAGGGAGTGGGACGAGCTCCTTCACTCCCTAAACTCAGACCAATGGGGGCGCCCGTATAGGCTTGTGTTAAACAGGCTGAGGCCATGGGCGCTCCCGGTGACGGAGTCCCTTGATCCCCAGGTCCTCGATGATGTCCTGGGGACCCTCTTTCCTCTAGAGGGTCCCCCCGTTTTCCGAGAGCGGCGGCCAGGAGATCACCGCTCCGTGGACCGAGGACTTGGAGGTGACAGAGGACGAAATGGCCGGGGTAATCCGCCGATTGGGGCTACGGGGCAATAAGGCCCCGGGTCCCGACGGTATCCCCGGCCGGGTCTGGGTCATTGCCTTGGCCCACCTGTCCGAGCGCTTGAGACGGCTCTTCACGGGCTGCCTCAGGCAAAGTTTTTCCCCCCAGCTTGGGTAAGGGCCAAATTGGTCCTCATCCCCAAGGTGGCCAGGCCTGGGAATTCCCCTTCCGCCTACCGGCCAATTTGCCTGCTAGACGAGGCGGGCAAGTTATTGGAGCGAGTTCTGGTGGATCGCCTCGTCCGGCATCTGTCCCGGAGTGGTATGGACCTTCACCAGGAACAGTATGGATTCCGCGAGGAGAGATCGACGATCGACGCGATTATGCGCGTCCGAACTTTTGTAGGGTCCATCATGGAGGAGGGTAGGGTGGCGATTACGGTGTCACTAGACATCCGCAACGCCTTTAACACCCTGCCCTGGAATAGGGTGAGGGAGGCCGCTGTCAGCTTTGGCCTCCCCCCCTACCTGGTGGAGGTCCTTGGAGCGTACTTCCGGGACAGACGGTTGGAGTACACCGATAGCGGTGTACTCCTACGCGGAAGGGGAATGTACTGCGGGGTTCCACAGGGGTCAGTTTTGGGCCCCACCTTGTGGAACCTCGAGTACAACAGAGTACTAGACACTGCCCTCCCCCTGGCTGCAGTGTCGTCGGATATGCTGACGACACAATAGTGCTGGCCGGGGGAGATAGCTGGGGGGAAGCCGTGAGAAAGGCCAACGTCGCGGTGACGTGCGTCGTTCGCGCGATTCACGGCATGGGCCTGGAGGTAGCGCCTCACAAGTCTGAGGCGCTCTTCCTTTATCGGGGGAAGCGGAACCGCATGCGCGGAGCCCCCCCGAAAACGGCCCGTGTCGTGGTGGATGACACCTCCGTCCGGGTGAGGACCCAATTGAAATACCTGGGTCTCTACCTGGACGCTACCTGGAGCTTCGGCGGGCATTTCGAAGGTCTGACCCCCATGGCGGAGGCAGTGGCTCTAGCCTTGAGCCGCCTCCTGCCCAAATTAGGGGGGCCGGACGGGAAAGTGCGCCGCCTATATGCGACGACCGTCAGGGCGGTGACCTTTTACGGGTCACCAGTGTGGGCGGATGCCCTGATGGCGAGTAGGCGCAGCATGATGCTGTTGCGCCGAATTTTTAGGCGGGTCGCCATCAGGGTTATCCGCAGATATCGGACGGTGTCGTATACGGCGGCCTCCATACTGGCGGGATTGCCGCCCATCGAGCTCTATGCACAGATGTGCGCCGAGGTTTATCGGCGTACCAAGGAGCTCGATGGGCTAGGTGTTGCTTTGATCCCGCGGGTCAGGGCTGCCGTGAGGCTCCAGGCTCGACGACGAATGCTGGAGAGGTGGTGCGAGGACCTCTCCAATCCCCGAGACAATTCGGGGATGCGCGTCGTCGAGACCATCCGCCCCCGTTTAATAAAATGGGTGGAAAGGGCGGATGGCGAGGTGTCATACCGTGTGGCACAGATACTGACGGGCCATGGATGTTTTGGCTCGTTTCTGTGCCGCATCGGGCGCGAAGCAGACGCGCGTTGCCACCATTGCGGCGGGGACGAGGATACGGCGCAGCACACGCTGGAACACTGTCCAGCGTAGACGGAAGAGCGCCGTGTCCTCGTCCAACAATTGGGGGAAAACGACCTCTCGCTCTCGGGCATCGTTGCGGCGATGATTGAGAGCGGGAGGTCCTGGAAGGCGGTCTCCTCCCTCTGCGAAGCCGTCATGCTGCAGAAGGAGGAGGCCGAGAGAGAGAGGGAGCGACTCCCTGGCGGACGCCGGGGAGCCCTCGGGCGCGGAGGCGTGACCGGAGGCGGGAGGAAGAGGCGGGGAGGGTTTTTTGCTGGTAGGACCCGCCAACCCTCCACGTCTTTCGGTCGCGGGGGCGCGGGGCGCCGTGCCAGGAGGCCCCATCGGGGGGGTTCGACGGGCGCGGGGACTGTTGTCCCCCGTCGCGCACAGAACCCTCCCAGGCGGCAGGGTGGCGCGAGTGGGGGGAACGGACCTGGGGCCTATTGGCTCCGATCCTTATCAGCTCCTTCCACAGATGCGCAGGGCCCGAGCGGGTTGGGGGGGCTCTCGTCTCGTCGAGAGCGCCCTACCCCAAGCCAGGCCCGGTGGCCGGGGACCCAGGTGGGGTACCTGGGCCCGGCCACGCCAATCCTGCCACGCCAACGGCGGGATGTGGGTGAGAGGGGAGGTGGTCCCCCTCTCCCCAGTACGAGCAGGAGTCCCCATAACAACGGGGACCCTGGGGAGAACTTGACTCCCCCCCAGCGAGCTAGACTCGTGGGCGGAGGGCCTCTCCGAAGTAGTGCAAATGCCAGTTTCCGGAGAGGCCTTCAACAACGCCCAGGTGTAGGCCACCCGGAGGGGTGTTAGTGGGTAGTCTCTCGGCTGTTTGTTTAAGCCGGGGGTGAGTCCCACATAACCCCGCCTCGAACCCCATCGAGGCGGGGTATGCGTAAAGGCATTTCCCCTCCGTAACCAAAAAAAAAAAGGATGTACGCCGGGGTATATCCGGTGGCCTCGTGCCTCGCGGTATTGATCGCGAATTGCAGCGCGACGATCTGCTCGTCCCAGTTTTTATGCCATTTCCCCACGTACTGGGCGATCATGGTCTTAATTGTGCGGTTGGCTCGCTCTACCGGGTTGCATTGTTTCAAACCGCTGCGAGGTGAACTGAGTCCCATTGTCGGAGATCAGCGTTGTTGGGCACCCATGTCGATAAACCAGATGATGGGTCACGGCACGAACTAGGTTCTCGGCGGTGGCTCTGTGTAAGGGGACCATCTCGATCCACTTGCTGAATCGGTCCTGCAAGGTCAGCAGCCAAGTGTGCCCCTTCGTGGATCTGGGCAGTGGCCCCAGTGACCAAGTCGACTGCGGCTTGCTGCCAAAGCGCGGTGCAGGCGGTTGCGCGGAGAGTCTCGGCGGGTCATTGCTGCGAGGTCTTGTGCGCCATGCATTTCGGGCACTTCCGGACATGGCGGGTGATGTCCCGGAACATGCCGGGCCAGTAATAAGGTTGCGCGACGCGATCGATGGTTTTCGCTATGCCCAGGTTTCCGGCTGCCGGGTCATCGTGCAGCCGGCCGAGCAAGGGCGGTCGTTGCTCGGTGGGGACGCACTGCTTCCACTGATCCTCTGACGGCCTTTCCACAAAATCCAGATCGTGTAGGTTGTGCCGGTGGAGTCGGTTATCCCGAATGTCGTAATCGGGCAAGTCGGCGGGCCTTGCTTCCACGTTCGCGAGCATGCGGCGATATCAGCGGCACGTGGGCCGTCGTGTAACGGCGTTGGCTTCGGGTTCGGAACAGGGCGTCGGCTACTCGATTGAGGGCCCCTCGGCGGGATTGGATATCAAAGTCGTGCTGCTGGAGCTCGAATATCCATCTAGGCGGCCAGTAAGTTCCTTGATCCACTACAGCCAGCAGAAGGCCTGATGATCGGTCAGGACGTAAAGCGGTATCCTTCGAGATACTCGCGCATCCGTTGGATGCCCCAGACTACCGCCAGGCATTCAAGTTCTGTTGCGCTGTAGTTGCGTTCCGCCGCGTTGAGGGTTTGGCTGGCGTAGGCGATGACCCGCTCCTCCTCGTCGAAGTGTTGCGTTAGCACGGCCCCCAGGCCGTGCGCGCTGGCGTCGGTCTGGAGCACGAATGGCCGCGAGAAGTCTGGACAGGCCAGGACCGGAGCGGTGGTCAATGCCTCTTTTAGCCCTTAAAAAGCGGTCTCTTCGCGGTCCATCTAGGCCCATTTGACGTTTTTGTGCGTTAGCCTGGTAAGGGGCGCGGCGAGGGTCAAGAAGTCGGCGATGAAGCGCCAGTACCAAGAGACCACCCCCAGGAACTGGCGCACTTTTTTCACCGTGGTCGGTGCCGGCCAGTTTGCCACGGCGCTCACTTTCTCCGGGTCGGTGCGGTCAACAATGTGCCCGAGGTACCGGAGGCTCGTCCGGCGAAAGTGGCACTTGTCCTGGTTGAGGCGGAGCCGTGCCTGGCGCAGGCGGCGAAACACCTCGGATAAATATTGCAGGTAATCCTCGAACGTACGGCTGCCAATGATGATATCGTCGAGGTACACCAATACGTGCGGCTCAAGCTCCGGACCGAGTATTGTGTCTAGGAGCTGCTGGAAGGTGGCGGGTGCCGAGTGCAAGCCAAAGGGCATCACCCTGAATTGCATCAGGCCTCGGCCGGGTACGGTAAATGCGGTCGGGGGTCGGCTCTGTGGAGTAAGCGGCACCTGCCAATACTCGCTCTTGAGATCGAGCGTGGACAAATATTTGGCCTCATGCAGCTTGTCTAGCGTGGCCGTAATGTGTGGCAGCGGGTATGCGTCCTTCTCGGACGCCGCGTTCAACTTCCGGTAATCTATGCAGAAGCGATAGGCCCCGTCTTTTTTCTTGACCAGGACGATGGGAGAGCTCCAGACGCTGGTCGAGGGTTCGATGACCCCCTCTTTCTCCATAGTTCGGACCTCCTGGTCAATAATCGCTTGTATCGCCGGGTTGCGCGGGCGATATCGCTGCTTGATTGCGAGCCCAGGCTTCAATCGGATGTGATGTTGCACCCGATCAGTTGGACCTCGGATCTGCTTGAATTTTGGCAGTTCGGCCTCCAGGAACGCCTCCAGGGGTCGGACTTTTTCGGATCTATTCGTGGTGCTGCCGACGGTCACGACTCCCAGGGTGGTTGGGTCGTTTGTCGGTCCTCTCGGTGGCGGTGGCGGCAGCGTAATTCGCAGCCTGGCCCATAGGTCCACACCTATTAGCATTGGGCTACTTAGGTTCGTCAGAACGGAGAACCGGTGTCGGATCGTCCCCCCTGGACGGTTACGGGGAGTTCCAGAGCTTTAGTGATGGTGATCCGCGTCCCATCGGCTAAGTTTACATGTGTAGCCACCACCGTGGACACAGGCCCGATCGGACACAGACCTGATCGGACACAGGCCCGATCGGACACAGGCTCAATCGGACGCAGACCCGATTGGACACAGTTCCGATTAGACACAGTCCCCATCATGAAGCTAGGTCCACCCTACAATTGTTGTGTGGATGGGAAAATGTATGCGTGGACACAGTGGGTTCCGCCCCCTGGGGGCTCCACTATCAAAAAACTAGACACATAGGTTTGCGTTGAACCTCGCTTCGCGTGGAAATTTGTAAACCTATGTGGAACCTTACTACGCATTAAAAAGTATATGCGTGGAGGCAGTATATTCCGCCCCCTCTACGGGGAGGCTCCATTTCCGGAAGATATAACCTAACCCAAACCTATATATTTCTGATATACTGTGTCCGATCGGGGCTGTGTCCGATCGGGATGGTTTCCGATTGCAACCATATGTGTCCGATCGGGCCTGTATTCGATCGAGCCTGTGTCCGATCGGGATGGTGTCCGATTGCAACCATATGTGTCCGATCGGAACTGTCTCCAATTGGGTCTGTGTCCGATTGGGACTGTGTCCGATTGCAACAGTATGTGTCCGATCGGATTTGTGTCCAATAGAGTCTGTCTCCGATCGAGCCTGTGTCCGATCGGGACTGTGTCCGATCGGGCATGTGTTCGATCGGGTCTGTTTCCGATCGGGAAATATTGTCGTGTCCGATTGGTAATGTGCGCAATCGGGACGATCCCGAGCGAGCTGGAGTCTCCACTGGCCAGATTCCTGTTCGGGCGCCATGTAACGGTTCATCTTTCCCGACGCTGCGGATCAGGCTCGCGGGTGCCAGGATTCGGGAGAAGGGGGAAACTTTAACTCACTCTTCCTCGGTATAAATGAACAATGGTTTATCAAGCAGTGATTAAAGACAACGCTGAAAGCTATTTACATTGAAAACGTGCGAGACCGGTGCATACAAAGGTTCGCAGAAGCGATGTTACGTTAGCGGGCGCATGCAAGGCTCGGGAAGCGAGCATAGCACATGCAGACGATGCTGAAGTATTATGCGTTCGCGGCGTTTACATGCAAGCAAGTATTACAATAAGACAGATCTTAATTACTACGGGATGTCGCGGGGTGTCGCTTTTCTCTGGTTCCAACTGACTGCTCGCCTTATTCTTAGAAGGACGGGGCGTCAGTACTTTCTGCGGCTTATTCTTAGAAGGACTAGTGCGCTGTGGTAGTACGATGGCCGTGTGTAAAGGCGAAGTAGACGCGACACTGGCGGAAATCCCTATCCGGTTAATTAACTCTATAATTACACGGTTCGGCGTGGGGGCCGGTCTAGACGCGGTATGTACAAAGCGGTCTTACGGTCTAACGGGTCGCGGTATATATACAAAACGGTCTTACGGTCTATTTAGACGCGAAGAACAAAATGGTCTTACGGTTTAACTGGTCGCGGTATATACAAAACGGTCTTACGGTCTATTTGGACGCGGAGAACAGAACGGTCTTACGGTTTAACTGGTCGCGGTATGTACACAACGGTCTTACGGTCTATCTAGACATGGAGAACGCGGTATCCTACAAGGTAGTAGAATGCGCTGTCCCAGCAACCGGGAAGCCCGG
Organism: Formica aquilonia x Formica polyctena; assembly: GCA_907163055.1. Classification (NCBI taxonomy): domain Eukaryota; kingdom Metazoa; phylum Arthropoda; class Insecta; order Hymenoptera; family Formicidae; genus Formica; species Formica aquilonia x Formica polyctena. Next base: position 48,244 of record CAJQTV010000424.1, read on the forward strand.
CATAACCATGGGTAGCCCGTGACCTGGTTTAACGCGGAGTATCAGGATGCGCCGTCCCAGCAACCAGGAAGCCCGGCATAACCACGGGTAGCTCGTGACCTGGTTTAATGCGGGGTATCAAAATGCGCCATCCCAGCAACCGGGAAGCCTGGCATAACCACGGGTAGCCCGTGATCTGGGGGTCGATCATGTACTTTTCCCCTAGGGCGGAAACGTGAAAAGTGAAAAGTTTCACGTGAACTCTATGATTCCGCTCGATCATGTAACTCTCCCAACTGCGGAAATGTGAAACTTTTCACGTGAACTTTTTCGCCATGAAACTTGGTGGCGGAAAGGCGAAAATCTAGGGAATTACTAAATATACTTCAGAATTAGAATAAGTGTGGTACATACATTCTTGTTAGTACTGCGTTGACAGAAGAAAGGTTATACATGTATATACATAAAATGAATGTTTTTTGTGATATAATTATAATAGTAGTTATATTATTTTAATAATATCTTTTGCGCATAATTATAGTATGGCTGCAGCATGGTGGGTTTTACAAATTGCAAATGAAGATGACAGAAATTTATTAAAGATACAAAGAAGACAACTACATAATGCTGGTAACCCTTTCAAAATTCCAGAATCGCTATTTCGTTTTTTATATTGGTAAGTAACAAAAAACATTGAAAATAAAGAAATTATAAAGGAAAGGGCACGATTACAATAACTACGGCCCCCTATTTGAAAGGTCGTTTCTGAAAGCATTTTTGAAGAGAAACACGAGAAAAATAGTAAAAAAATTTCCGACAAATAGTTTTCGAGATATATCACTTTAAAGTATTGGACATGATAATAAAACGTTACAAAACTGACCCAATGACCTTGACCTTGACATATGTTGTGAAGATCACTGTCGCGAGTATCTTCCATCTGTAGCTTAGAATCGTATGTATTACCAATGTCTTGCGTTGTTTATGTTTTTTGAACATAAACCAATCCATCTATCTGAATCTAACACAATCCATCTCCCACCCACACAGCAATTGTAGGGTGGACCTCGCTTCGCGTTGTAAAGTATATGCGTGGACACAGTAGGTTCCGCCCCCCTACGGGGGGGCTCCACTTCCGAAAGATATAACCTAACCCAAACCTATTTCTGATTAAAAACTAAAATTTGGTTTGGATTACGTTATATAATCCAAACCAAATTTTCGTTTCGAATTAAACTTTAACTTTAAATATCTCAAAAATTATAAGAGACCGCCGATTAAGTTATAAGGAAAAGTTACTCAGGATCATGATCTTGACAACATATGTCAAGGTCAACATCGTTGGGTCCGTTTTTATAAAGTTTTATTATCATGTCCAATACTTTAAAGTGATATATCTCGAAAACTATTGGTCGGAAATTTTTCTTACTATTTTTCCCGTGTTCCTCGTCAAAAATGTCTTCAGAAACGACCTTTCAAATAGGAGGCCGTAATGATCGTAATCACCCCAAGGAAAGCATAAGTGTAAATTACTTAAATATGATTTATATATTTTAAAATAAAAATAGTTTTTATACATAGAAGTTTAAATTCATTGTAGCTTTTTTATTATATATACCTTGCTTATGTTATTTTTTGTAACAAAATATAAATATATTGTAAATAAATATATATTTTTAAAAATATTTAATGCACAGACTTTCAAAAGATGCTGTATTGGCATTATGCGTAAACATACGACCTTATATGCAAAGAGCTGTAAGACCAACAACGATTCCATTTGAATTAAAGGTAAAATATGATCAAATTAAAGATAAATATCCATTATATCGAAATATAATCACATGTTGCAAATTATAATAGTTTTTTAAACTTTTGTAAACATATCTTAATTATTTCTTTTTATAATTGTAAAGGTTTTAGCAAACGTTAAATTTCGTAAGTTCTGGGTCCTATCAAAGAAAAGTTGGACAAGATTTTTTAAGCTGTATGTTTCAGGCATCTATTAGTGGAGCAATACATGAAATTGTAAATGCAATAAATGTCATTATGCCACAATGGATAAAATTTCCTGTGCAAGCTAATGAGATTGAGGCTATCTAACAACAGTGAGTTGCAATCAAACATTTATTTTCTCTATTTTGTAAACATTAAAAAAGTTTTTTGATTTCTTTTATTATCTGATTTTTATTAAGATATAAAAATATTTACAACTTAAAAAATTTCTTATATTATAAGACATTAAAATACACAATCATATTTCAGATTCTGGATTAATATTAATTTCCCAGGCATAATAGGAGCCATTGATGGAACACATATAGCGATTTGCCCACCTGTTAAAAGAAGAGAACACTTATACATAAACAGAAAATTATATCATTCTTTAAATATTATGATAGTAAGTAAAAATTATTTAATAGTAAATGATCTTTCTACCGCAACAAGCGGCATAACATCGCGGCACGGGAACATTATACATGCAACAATATATTACATAATTTAAAAGATTTGTGTATTTTTTAGAGGACACAGCAAAACCACACAATTTTCTTGTTTACTCTTGAGATATAAATATAAATATTAAAAATATTTTTCATTAATTTTATATTTGAGATTAGTGATTATTATGGCATAATATTAGCAGTAGCGACAAATCATGGAGGTCGGACACATGATGCTAGAGTTTAGAACTCGTCTCGGTTATCAAGGCACATGTTAAACCAGTATGAAAATGGAAGGAGAAATTTATGGTTGTTAGGTATAAATCTCATATATATATATGTGTGTATATATAAATTAAGTAATTTACCATAAATCTAAACTTTATATTTTATTAAGATTGATATTATTATTTGAAATTTTTGAATTTATGCTTTCTTTTTTAGGAGATTCTGGATATCCATTATTATCACATTTAATGACGCCAAAATTAAATCAACCACCAAGACAGAGCTGCCAGTTCGTGGGAAATGGGAGCCCCCACCACTTACCGCGGGACTTACTAACACAGACGTAGTCGCTACGTCATAGCGTGTACGTGTAGCTTCATGCGTGGGGGCAGGCTACGAACTACGAACAGCACTGAGCGATCACGAAAACGTTCGCCGCTCGCACATGTTCGGCCGTCGAATTTTCCTATTCGCTTGCAATATATGCAATATATATATTTCTATGCAATACAATAGAATAAATGCAATTAGTAGAATAAATATAATTAGAATGGAAATAGAATATTTATATTATATATAATAGAATAAATAAAATTTATCTTCCATTCTTTTATGTAAGAGAAATAATTTGATAATAAAATAATAAATATAAAAACTCAACAATTACTCAGCTTTTAAAGAATATAAATTAATAGAATAATATAAATTTAGATAAACACAGTTTATATTTATAGCTGAATGTAAAAATTATTAAAAAATACAAAATAAAATAAATAAAATATAATAAAATATAGAAATATAAAATATAATAATAAAATAAAAATATAAAATATAATAAATACAAAAATGCTTAAGAAGCAAATTGCGTATGTACATGTATGTATTTAAATCTTAAAAGTTCTTAAGACTAGAATAACAAATAATAAATAAATTTTGAAAAGTTCTTAATATTAAACGTTTCGATCCTCGATTGGACCCTCTTCAGTAAAAACAAATTGAAAGAACGAGAAAAGGTTCTTGTTAAGACTATTGTTGAAACGCATTTTAACAGCCAGCGTAAATTAAAAATAAAGATAAAGGCTCTATATTAATCATCGACTGATATGGTAATATTATACGTTAATATTATTGTTGCATCTCTTCTTCATCGTCGTGTGAATGCAATGTTAAGTTGCTTTTTCGCTCAGGTATTGATTTTTTATATAAATTTTCTGTCGTGTGGAGAGTTAGATGTTCATGTGTCACTGCCATAGTGACATAGAGCAGTTTTATCATTAGCTCTAAAAGCGTATTTTATAACGAAAATTGAATTTAATGTCTCAATGGACATATTATTTCTTTTTGTAAGCAAATAAAAGGCAATATGAGCCACAAGTATCACGTTGAGAGATTTATTAATTGTGTGACGGCAATTGACAAATTTCATATTAAAACGGGTACAAAGTGACACTAAACAACAAATGATAATAAAGCGAACGTTTCGGCCCTTTTTTTGTGGCCATCTTCAGCGCAATTAAAATAATAAATACAAAAATAAATAAATACATTAATAAATATATATGTATAAAAAAAAAATATCGCGGTCAATGACTAAAAATCAAATTGCAAACGCAAGAAATCGATCAAACAGGCGTCCCGGGATGACAAACTCCCCGGGTGATAGGCCAGGAAGTTCACATCGTAAAAAGTTATGAAGGCTTGCCGGCATGTTGATATGCGAAACCCGAAAAGCCGAGACTCCTGTAGGAGCGTGCAATAAGAGGTTAAGAGCGCTCAAGGGTAAACAGTGATAGCGAAGAACTTACATATAAATGCAACAGATGTATCGCAATGAAGAGTATATGACGCGATACAATTATTAATTCGTAAAGCTTTAAAGACCACGTTATTTCTAAGATGTTTCACGAGACTTTAAACTTGTGTGTATACAATGCTAGGTCATTGGCCCTCGATGACATAAGAGTAAACACAACAACTCACTACCCGAACGAATATGTATTTATATCGAGAATGAAGAAATCAAAATATACGCGTCTTGAAAATAATCACAAATATCATCTATGCATTAAATGTTGGGAAGTTTATCCAACGCAGTAATATATGTCTGGTGCAAGCCCTCGGTATCCGTTTGCAAATTCAGACCATTTATTTGTCTCCTTATGAACAACATCTCAGATATCAGTCGTTTGTTTAGATATTTTTCGCTGTCCAAAATCCGGACATGGTTCCAGTCAAAATCATGGTCAAACTCTAATCTATGATCGGTAATCACCGAACCAACAGTTGTATTTCTACGTATGTGGTTGCGGTGTTCCCCGATTCTCGTCTGTAGTCTCCTGCTTGTCTGACCTACATAAGATGCATCACAATCTGCACAATTGATCATATAGATGACATTAGTGCAAGATGCACTGGGAAGGACGTCCTTATGTACCCTAATAAAGCATGATAATTTATTAAGACTACAGTAAGAAAGCCTGACGTCAAGATCTTTTATGATGTTTTTAAATTTGTGCGAGATGGTATGGACGAAAGGGATTGTAAAATAGGAGACAATCTTATTATTGACATCCTCATCGTAAGTTGGAAGGCCCCTACTAGAGATCAGAAATTTGAGACGGTTAAAAATTGTTTGAAAAATGAAATCTAATGGGTAGTTATTGTCCAGGAGAATTTTTATGATAAAGTCCAAATTTTTTTGGTGAAATTGTGGATGTGAAAGTAAGAAAGCTCTATCAACAAGGCCAATAATGGTACCTCTTTTTAGGCTTGGACCGCTCTGGAGACGTGCTGGGGATTTCGTCTCTCCGTGGCAATCGACACTGCATCCATGGAGCGAGATTCCAACATCGCTCTGGAGTCGTATGTACTGTGTTAAAGTGGCGTAAGGTGTGAGGTCTGAATAACTCAGTGGTAAGAGCAGTTGCCCGGAAAGCGAAAGACTCGGGTTCGATTCCCGATTCAGCCACTTGTACCTCGCATATTTTTTCAGACCCGCAAATGTTGTTTTCTAACAATTATTTGTCGGGCTGAGGAAGTGTGTAAACGCCCTACACAGATACGACAGTGCCGCTGCCACGGAAGAGATGGATGCTTGGTTCGTGCCTCCTCCCGCCTTAAATCTCCCCCTCGCTTCACCTCTTGACGCTCTTAACCTCTTATTGCACGCTCCTACAGGAGTCTCGGCTTTTCGGGTTTCGCATATCAACATGCCGGCAAGCCTTCATAACTTTTTACGATGTGAACTTCCTGGCCTATCACCCGGGGAGTTTGTCATCCCGGGACGCCTGTTTGATCGATTTCTTGCGTTTGCAATTTGATTTTTAATCATTGACTGCGATATTTTTTTTTTTTATACATATATATTTATTAATGTATTTATTTATTTTTGTATTTATTATTTTAATTGCGCTGAAGATGGCCACAAAAAAAGGGCCGAAACGTTCGCTTTATTATCATTTGTTGTTTAGTGTCACTTTGTACCCGTTTTAATATGAAATTTGTCAATTGCCGTCACACAATTAATAAATCTCTCAACGTGTTACTTGTGGCTCATATTGCCTTTTATTTGCTTACATTTATTATTATTATTTGAGCCTATGTCTTATTATTATTTATTATTTCTTTTTCTTGTTTTTGCATCTGGAATAATGGAAAATACGCGTTCAGCTTCAGCGTTTGAGTGAGGAAGAGTTCTTACAATGCTTAAAAGCGATCGTAAATTTGGAAAACGAATATTTTCTTCGTCCGTTAAATACAAACCGATTTGTCTCCACATATCATCGAAGGATAATTTAGACCAGTCGACTTTTGTAGGTAGATCGACTTCATATAAAGATTTCCATTCATTTCGCACTTCATCTTCATGGACTAATTTTCCTAATCTGCGATTAACCTGCAGTACTCTAAAAACCGTTGACTCTCGATCACACTCAAACAATGCAGTTTTGTTATCGAAAACTGCAACACAATGTAAAAAGTTATCGTCGATTGGTAGACCATCACGAATTTGTTCACATGCTTTTATATAAAATTGCAAACAATTTTCTCGAATAAAATCAACGTCTATTTTAGGTAAAATTTTCTGATTTATTTGCTCTTGTAAATATTCTTTACATTCAAAACCAAAATCAGTTTCCTTTGAAAGAAGATGATTGGCACGATCAGAAAAGTTCACGGTCCTAACAATATGACCAAACACTCCAGTTTTTAATAAAGCAGGCTTCATAAATTTTCTAAGAAACCAAAGTAGCAATTCGATTGAGGAAGGCTGCAGCTCGTGAATAATGGACTTCCTTGTCTGAAACTTTGCATTGTATTTGTTGAACGTATCAAGTGCAAATTCAAGAAAGAAGAGATAATCTTTCGTCGAAGGATTTTGAAAAATGGACAGCAAGTTATGCGCAGGACGAACATTCTCAGATGCCTGTTCCATTAAAAAGTTGCCTAAAATTCCCATATTTCCAAGATTCTCTGAATGCACTTGTGACGCGTTAACCAACGTGTTTCTGCATACTTCAAAATGCTCAAAGATTTATCTTCGAAGCACATCTGAAAATCTCGGAAAATAGCTGTTCTTTTTGGACTACTGTTGATAAATGTGGAAATGCCTTTAATAAAATGCTCACAATCTTGAGGAATTATTTCGCAGGCCGCTTTTGCTGCTAATGCTGAAGAGTGGCATACACATGGAAGTGTTACAAAATTCGGACTTTTTTCTATCAATTTTGTTTTAAAAGAGGACGTTTTGCCTATCATTACAGAGGCATTATCGCAACTAAGACCAACGATCAACCGAAGAGAAATATTCTTTTTCAATAATTCGTTCTCAGACGATTGAAAGATCTTATTGGCAGAACAATCCGTCGCATTCAAATGAATCATTTGTAATAATTCACATCTGACATGTAACGTTTTTGGTTCAACATAACGAACCATTAATGAGAGCCATTTATCGTTTGTTATGTCAGACGTTTCATCTTCGTAAATTGAGAATTTGTTTTCTCTCAATACTTCACTAATTCGATGTGTTTCTTGACGGCACACGACATCGTTAACAATGTATGTTAATTTTGTTCTTCCCAAAGACATTGCCTGTAGAATATCAAGTTCTTTCGCAATATCCTTCATGAGAAAAAGTAATTCGGATGAAATTGAGAATGGCAAATTCTTTTCAACGAAAAAGATCGCTAATCTTATTTCTGCGATTTTAACTCGTTCGTTAAAATCGAAATCTTCTCTTGAAACATGTTGAGTTTTTTTGATTGTCCTGGATTAATTTCTTCGACAGAGGAACTTTCCAATTCCGAATAGTTAGTCCAAGAATTTGGATTTAATTTTTTCATATTTTCCAGATGATATGTACTCTTCGAATGTTTTTTTATTAAAGACCACATTTTTTATGAAAGTCCACAAACTAATGTCGTTTGACAGGCTAAGCAGAAAAATTTGTGAGGATCATCAGGAATTTCCTTCACCCAGATTTTCCAGGAAGGATTATCATCAAACCATTGATGTTGGAATCGTTTCTGTCTACCCATCTTCAGTCTTTTAGCAGCGGGTTCTTGATCGCTCATTTTTAAGTTAATAATGTTCGTCACAATTTAAAAATATATAATAAATAAATAAAATAAAGTAAATAAATAAATAAAATAAATGAATAAAATAAAATAAATAAATAAAATAAATGAAAATAAAAAAATAAAATAAAATAAAATAAAATAAAATAAAATAAAATAAAATAAAATAAATAAATAAAATATAATAAAATAAATAAATAAAATATAATAAAATTAATAAATAAAATTAATTAATTAATACAAAAGAAATATAAAAATATGTTTTGTTTTCTATCTATTATTTTTTGCGCTGAAGATGATCCGAAGAAGAGATCGAAACGTATGCCGTTCTACAATTTAAAGCGAGATATAATAAATGTACCCTAATTATTGCGCCTGGCTTTTATTGCCTTTTTTACCTTATTTATTATATTTAAAAGTCTTATAATTATATTAATAATATATTAATTTCTTCAAAGACACCTCAGAAATTCAAATTTATTATCCGCAGAGATGTATCAATTTGCGGCAGAAAAGACAATTAAAATTAATTGAGCCGTTTAGAAAAATTATTTGATTATAACAGTGATGGAATAATATCGAATAAAAATAAAAACTAATATATCACGACTTACCGATGAAGGATCTATTAAAATAAAGATCGGAAGCTCAACGGAAAAACACAACCGTGACATTACATGATATGCCTTAAACTGTCGCGCGGACGGAGAAAATAAACAAAATACAATGAAATAAGAACAACAAGGCAAACACGATTATGATGAGAAAAACAAATTATCAGTGCCGGTTAATTTAAAACTTTTTTAGCTTTTTAATAATGGGAAAATAGGAAGAATTTAATGATCCGATAATTCGCTCTGCAAGTTAAAACTAATTCTCTGTTTTTTTTATAAGTAACATTTCCGACGTGAATCTCCTATGATAACATGGTTCATTATATAAAACAATTCCTCAACATTGTGAGCATTTTATTAAAGGCATTTCCACAATTTATTAACAGTAATCCAAACAGAACTGCTATTTTCCGAAATTTCTAGATGTGCTTCAAAGATAAATCTTTGAATATTTTAAAATATTCAGAAACACGTTGGTTAACACGTTACAAATGCATTCAAAGAATTTTAAAAATGTGGGATGTATTAGGAAATTTTTTGATGGAACAAATATCTGAGAACGTTCGTGCTGCAAATAATTTGCTTTCAATTTTCCAAAATCCTACAACAAAAGCTTATTTCTTTTTTCTTGATATTGCACTTATGCGACAATGAAAAACAAACGCAACAATAATATTATCATATAATAATACCATAATCAATTATTAATATAAAGCTTTTTATTTTTGTTTTTAATTTACGCTGGCTGTTAAAATGCGTTTCAACAATAGTCTTAACAAGAACCTTTTCTCATTCTTTCAATTTGTCTTTATTGAAGAGGGTCCAATCGAGGATCGAAACGTTTAATATTGTAACGACAGGGTCGTTACTAGCACTGTAAATATTGTAAATATGTTCAATATGTTTAAAATATAGTTAGGTATAACCTCGCTTGCCTCGCTGTTTCTTCCTGCTATACCTATCCTGCTTGCGCATGCGCTACTCGTGCTATCTCGCTTGCACGCACGCCGCTCGTGCTATCTCGCTCGCACGTACGCCACGCGTGCTATCTCGCTTGCATGCACGCCACACGTGCTATCTCGTTCGCACGCACGCCGCTCGCGCTATCACGCTTGCCCCCACGGCAAACCGACTCCCACCAGCGGACCGGCAACGGATAGTGGGGGCGCCGGCCGGGTATATAAGCCCGGCCGGCCGAGACATCGGGACCAGATCCTGTCCCGACATCCTGCTCCTGACACCGACCTGACCACTACCGCTTGGGGCTAAGGTTTTCTTAGCTCTGCCAGGCTTTCTGGCTCTCTCGACCTTCCGGGCTGAGGTTTTCTCAACCCTGCCGGGTTTTCCGGTTCCCGTACCTTCCGGGCTGAGGTTTTCTCAGCCCTGCCGGGTTTTCCGGTTCCTTGCACCAGCCCGGGCTGAGGTTTTCTCAGCCCCGCCGGGTTTTCCGGTTTTCCGTTGCAGGCGGAGCTCGACGTGACACTCGGGCCTGCCGGCAATACCCAGCCGCCTACCCTGACAGTAGCTATAAGTGCATGTAGATACCGCGCCGTAATTATAAGCCGTTAGTGATAAGTCCGCTAGCTATAACCGCGCCGTAATCCTATAACCGGATAGTAATAAGCTCACTAGTTATAACCGCTCCGTAGAATTAAACCTGCTAGTAATAAGTCCGGTTAACCGTAAGTCCGCGCTTGCGAACCGCGCCGTACTTATAAGCCTGCTAATTCTAAGTCCGTGCCTGTAAATCGCGCCGTAATTATAAACCGCTAGAAATAAGCCCGACCGGGATAACCGCGTCGCGATCAACCCGCGTGTAAATAACGTCGCCGTAGAAATTAAACTCACGCGCATGTAAATAAAATCCTAGTTAAATCAAATCCGCTTCACGCTGCACGCCGCTTCACGCCGACCGCTTCACGCTTACGCTTCCCGCTGCGCTCGCGCCTGCCACCCAGCGCACGCCGCCTAACACCGCACGGCCCTGCACGCTACTCTGTACATATTTCTCTTTCAATAAACTATCTTTCTACCTATACTGTGTCTACGCAAGCTTGAATCTCCTCTCCTCTCGAACCCGGACACCGACGAGCCGATCCGAGCGTCGAGCGAGGTGACCGCGTTACAATATTAAGAACTTTTCAAAATTTATTTATTATTTGTTATTCTAGTTTTAAGAACTTTTAAGATTTAAATACATACATGTACATACGCAATTTGCTTCTTAAGCATTTTTGTATTTTTATATTTTATATTTTTATTTTATTATTATATTTTATATTTCTATATTTTATTATATTTTATTTATTTTATTTTGTATTTTTTAATAATTTTTACATTCAGCTATAAATATAAACTGTGTTTATCTAAATTTATATTATTCTATTAATTTATATTCCTTAAAAGCTGAGTAATTATTGAATCTAGCTTGTCAGTTATATATAATACGTATTAAACATACCTCAAAAGTTATAATCCCCGCTATTTTTTTAAAAATATAATTATTGTTGAGTTTTTATATTTATTATTTTATTATCAAGTTATTTCTCTTACATAAAAGAATGGAAGATAAATTTTATTTATTCTATTATATATAATATAAATATTCTTTTTCCATTCTAATTATATTTATTCTACTAATTGCATTTATTCTATTGTATTGCATAGAAATATATATATTGCATATATTGCAAGCGAATAGGAAAATTCGACGGCCGAACATGTGCGAGCGGCGAACGTTTTCGTGATCGCTCAGTGCTGTTCGTAGCTCGTAGCCTGCCCCCACGCACGAAGCTACACGTACACGCTATGACGTAGCGACTACGTCTGTGTTAGTAAGTCCCGCAGTAAGTGGTGGGGGCTCCAATTTCCCACGAACTGGCAGCTCTGCACCAAGATCTCCAGGTGCATTATATACAGATGCTCATGTTAGAGCACGATGCTCCGTGGAGAGAACAATTGGAGTATTGAAAGGACGCTGGAGATGTTTACGTAAAGAAAGAGGTTTACATTATTCTCCAGAATTTGCAGGTATCGTAATTTGTTGGTATATCTTATATATAAAAATATGTTTAAAATTACTGTAGAAATTTGTTATCTTTATTTCAGCACTTATAGTTAATGCGGCTTGCATACTGCATAATATTGCCAAACATTATGACATTGCGGATGTCAGAGAGGGAAGATATTGAAGAGAAAGATATTGAAGCAGAGGACAATATGCATGCAAATATGCGTGCAAGAGGAAATATAAAGAAACAATAATTCAAAGATATTTTACATAACAAAGTTAATTATATAATATTTTATAATATTATAATATTTTATTCTATATTTTATGTATTATATAACAATAACTAGTATCACAGTCTTGTTTATGCGTCAAGTGATCTAACAAACAAAATAAAATGAAATAAACAAAAATAAGATAAAGAAACAATAACTAAAAATAAAATTAATAATTTTTCATGTATAAATTATATGAACGTCTTTAAACTATGTTGCAAAAAAACATTTAAATTTATTTTTCATATTAGTCTCAGTTGCAGACCATAATTTCAAAGCTGTTTTTATCTCTATTAGTTCGGATAAAATATTCTTTTGTACTTTTAATGCTTTTTTCTCAAGTTTTATTTCCTTCTTTTTTAGTTTTACTTTTACTTCTTGTATTTCTAACATGTCATATGATATTTTTTGCAATGAGTTTCCTATATATAATTTAAAGAGAGAAAGTGAATGTTCTATTAAAAAATTTATTATTAAGATGTATTAGTAAGATACACATATCGAGGGGGTAACCACTTGCTAAAATGTTGTCCCATCGATTACATGGTTTCATTTAATTTCATTTAATTTCATCTGATTACAAATGATTTTATCTGATTACAAATGATGTCATCTGATTACAAATAATTTCATCTGATTACAAATAATTTTCTTCATTACATATGAAATCATTTGATAAAATAAATTATTTCATCTGATAACACAATGATGTCTTGTGATTGCATATGTAATCATCAGATTTCTAGTGATTACAAATGATTTTATTTGATTAGAAACACCATGATTGATTGCTAATTTGTTTTAAATAAAATAATTATTATATGTCGATCTCTGTAAATTCATATTGAACTTCATTTGATTAGAAGGTAAAAAACTTACGCAATTTGGGGCTGAAAAAAAAAATATATACAGGGTGTCCCAAAGCACCCTTGACAACGCTCGTGAGCAAGAAGAGCACAGTAAACTGAACAGAAAAGTCCTGTAATATTTTTTTCTATAACGCTTAATAAAGGAGTTATTATTGAGTAAAATCTGGCCAATCAGCGTCGACCTTTAGCCGCGCGCCTGGTAGTGTGCGTGAGCGTTCCGTCGCTACGGCGACGCACACTAATAGACGGGCGGCTCACTGATGTGCGTCCGGCTAAAAGTCGACACTGATTGATCAGACTTTACTCAATAATAACTCCTTTATTGAGCGTTATAGAAAAAAATGGTACAGGACTTTTCTGTTCAGTTTACTGTGCTCTATCTGCTCACGAGCGTTGTCAAGGGTGCTTTGGGACACCCTGTATATACCTACATATTTCATTCCAGTTAAGATTGCAATGTTCGATTAAGTAGAAAAGGTGTTTCCTTGTTTCTCACTTTTCCCACTAGTCTAACCGTGGTCTTAACGAAAAGTAATTTTGTATTTGTATCTAATGTTTATTGTTCTAAATTTGCGCACAAAGGTGTATCAACATTTCAATTCACTGTTGCTTTAACATCAATTATTTCAATCTTATTATAAAGAATAATACGCGCGATAAATATGCCGATGAAGGGAGGCAGTCTCGATGACCTTGACCTTGACATATGTTGTCAAGGTCATGACCCTGAACAACATTCAAAAGGTTTAAGCCGTCGCTCGTTTTTTATTAAAACGTTATTAACAAAATAAGTTTAACGATTTGAACGTAATTGTCTGACATCATATACATAGCATAAATTTTAGTTTTAAATCAGAAATAGGTTTGGGTTAGGTTATATCTTCCTGAAGTGGAGCCCCTCCGCAGGGGGGTCGGAACCCACTGTGTCCACGCATATACTTTACAACGCGAAGCGAGGTCCACCCCACAATTGTTGTGTGGATGGGAAAGTGTATGCGTAGACGCAGTGGGTTCCTCCCCCCTCCCTGCGGGGGGCTCCACTTCCGGAACATATAACCTAACCCAAATCTTCCTATTTCTGATTTAAAACTAAAATTTGGTTTGGGTTAGGTTATATCTTCCGGAAGTGGAGCCCGCCCGCAGGAGGGCAGAACCCACTGCGTCCACGCATACACTTTCCCATCCACACAACAATCGTGGGGTGGACCTCGCTTCGCGTTGTAAAGTATATGCGTGGACATAGTGGGTTCCGCCCCCCCCCCCTGCGGGGGGCACCACTTCCGAAAGATATAACCTAACCCAAACCTATTTCTGATTTAAAACTAAAATTTATGCTATGTACATGGTGTCAGACAATTACTTTCAAATCGCTAACAAGTCGATGCGACACGGACACAGACGCGGCCAGAGACGTAAGCGGACAATCTCTCAACACTGTATATGAGACTTGACATGATTTTATGGTGATTACATATGATTTCTAGTGATAACACTGAGATTCAAAATGATTTCTGCTGATTATATATGATTTCATATGATTTCTGGTGATTCCGCGTGATTTCATCTGATTTTATGATTACATCCGATTACATCTGATTACAAAACCATTACATGGGGATTTCATAAGGATTTTATAATGATTTCGGGGACACTGTCCCACGATTACATTAAGTAATTACCCCCTCGGTGAAACGTTTAATAAAAGCTGTTTAGACCTTCCTAAGAGAAATTAGGATAATAATATAGTAAAGACTGGTTTTGAAATATAGAATAACAATCGGAAACTGCAATCATATAATAACGCTAGGTATCAGAATGCGCCAGCAACCGGGAAGCCTGGCATAACCACGGGTAGCCCGTAACCTGGTTTAACGCGAGAGTCGGTTTCGGATCAGAAGTTGTATGTGACAGGACTCGGGATCGCGGGAACTGGTAACGCTACGCTCGCCGGACCGCCTTATATCAGTGATGCCAGATTTGGGACTCTGCAGCATGCCGCAGCGTGTAGAGGGGATACGCACACAAGCGTGAACCATGTATATGTAATGCGTAGAACGCATTGCGCATTACATGTACACGGTTCACGCTTGTGTGCGTATCCCCTCTACGCGCTGTGGCATGCTGCAGAGTCCCGAATCTGGCATCACTGCCTTATATACCGGCGGTCGGTCTCACACTCACGCGATTCGGAGCGTGGTGGGGCGGTCCCCACGATGGGGCCGCGACACGGGTGTGGGAGCTTAGGGGCACCATAGGCGTCGAGCCTTGAAGTGCGCGCGGCGGATCGGCCCGCGAGGCCGTTAGTAACGGTATCGTTACAATATATATAGGGTGTTTCAATTTAATCATCCCAGACAAATACCCCAAGTAGAACACAAAAGTCATAATAATATTATTAGGATATCATCATGACTTTATTTGTCTCTTAAAAGTCACTGATAAAAAATGACGTAAAATTGATCTAAAAATGGAAACAGAAATCGTACGCTATATTATACAGGGTGTCCGAAAATTCGCGCAACGCCCTTTAAGGGAAGGTAGAGGGTGTTATTCTGAACAGAAAAGTCCTGTAACATCTTTTTTATATAACGCTTAATGAAGGAGTTATTATTGAGTAAAGTCTGGCCAATCAGCGCCAATCTTTAGCCGGGCGCACGTCAGTGAGCCCCGCGCCGTGAAGTGTGCGCCGCCGTACACTACTAGGCGCGCGGCTCACCGACGTGCGCCCGGCTAAAAGTCGGCGTTGATTGACCAGACTTTACTCAATAATAACTCCTTTATTAAGCGTTATAGAAAAAAATGTTACAGGACTTTTCTGTTCAGAATAACACCCTCTACCTTCCCTTAAAAGGTGTTGCGCGAATTTTCGGACACCCTGTATATAGATAAAAGTGTTCTCTGGTTTCCAAAATCTTTTATATTGTTATAATATATTGTTGAAATGTAGACAATAGAAAATACAATGAATAGTAAAGTGAGTTGGAGTTTCCCCCTTTTCCCGAATCCTGGCACCGGCGAGCCTTGATCCGCGGCGTACGGAAAAGGTGAACCGTTACATGGCGCCGTCCCGGCAACCGGGAAGCCCGGCCTAACTACGGGAAGCCCGTAGCCCGGTGTAACGCGAGGTATCAGGGTGCGCCGTCCCAGCAACCGGGAAGCCCGTAGCCTGGTATAACGCGAGAGTCGGTTCAGGATCCGGAGAGTTGTACGTGACAGGAATCGGGATCGGGAACTGGTAACGCTACGCTCGCCGGTGCGCCTTACCGGCGACCGGCCTCCTACTTACGCAAGTCGGCGCGTGGTGAGGCGGCACCACGGAGGGGCCGAGACACGGGTGTGGAAGTTTAGGGGCGCCATAGACGCCGAGCCTCAAAACAGCGCGCGGTGGATCGGCCCCCTAGGCCGTTAATAACGGTATCGTTATACCACCCCCCCTTTTTAAATCTAAACGGTGCGGGGAGGGTCTTCGTGGCGGGTCTAGTCGTGGGAGGGCATGGGCGGCGTGGTCCTCTGCGTCGTCGTCCTCGCAGTCCTCCTCCTCGGCTGGCTCGCTGTCGGGTTCCGGGGCTGGCTTCAGATCTTGCACATGGATGTGCCGATACCATTTCCCTCTGGCATCCCGAAGGTCGACCACGACCGGCGACAGGATTTTCCGGACCTCCAGCGGTCCTATGTACCTGCCCGCCAGCTTGGCGTTAAACGCATTGCTCTTGCTAGAGAATGGCCGATCTCTCTTCCAGACCTGCTCGCCTATCTGCGGACGCCAGTCGTGCCGCCGCAGATTATAATGGCGTCCCTGCCGTTAGAACGCGCGAGCCAGGTGGATTCGGACCACCTCGAAGGCCTCCTCGAGCCTTTTGTGGCGTATGTCCGGGCTCGAAGCTGGGGCCGGCGGTCTCCGGGTGGGGTCGAGCCAGCTCACGCCCGTGCAGGATATATGCCGGCGTATATCCGGTGGCCTCGTGTTTCGCGGTATTTATCGCGAATTGCAACGCGACGATTTGTTCGTCCCAGTTTTTATGCCGCTTCCCTACGTACTGGGCGATCATAGTCTTAACCGTGCGGTTTGCGCGTTCCACCGGGTTGCACTGGGGTGCGTATACGGGTGACTTTCGGTGCGCGATCCCGAAGGCGGCGAGGAGGGCCTTGAACCGCTGGGACGTGAACTGAGTCCCGTTGTCGGATATCAGTATCGTTGGGCACCCGTGTCGATAGACGAGATGGTGGGTCACGGCGCGAGCTAGGTTTTCGGCGGTGGCTCGGCGCAAGGGGTTCATCTCGATCCACTTGCTGAATCGGTCCTGGATCGTTAACAGCCAAGTGTGCCCCTTCGTGGACATGGGTAGTGGCCCAACCAGATCGACGGCCGCTTGTTGTCAGGGCGCGGTGCAGGCGGTTGCGCGGAGAGTCCCGGCTGATCGCTGCTGCGAGGCCTTGTGCGCCATGCACGTCGGGCATTTCCGGACGTAACAAGTAATGTCCCTAAACATGCCGGGCCTAATAATACAGCGGCGCGATGCGAGCGATGGTTTTCGCGATGCCCAGGTGCCCGGCTGTCAGATCGTCGTGCAGTCGGCTGAGCAAAGATGGACGCTGTTCGGTGGGGACGCACTGCTTCCACTGGTCTTCGGTCGGTGTTTCCCCAAAGTCCGGGTCGTGCAGGATATGCCGGTAGAGTTGGCCGTCCCGGATGTCGTAGTCGGGCAAGTCGGCAGGCCTTGCTTCCACGTCGGTGAGCATGCGGCGGTACCAGCGGCACGTCGGTTGTCGCGTGACGGCGTTGGCCTCTGGCGTACGAGACAGGGCATCGGCCACTCGGTTAAGGGCCCCTCGGCGGTATTGGATATCGAAATCGTGTTGTTGAAGCTCGAATATCCATCTTCCTAGACGGCCGGTAGGTTCCTCGATCCGCTGAAGCCAGCGGAGGGCCTGGTGGTCGGTCAGGACCGTGAAGCGGTACCCCTCTAGGTACTCGCGCATTCGCCAGATGCCCCAAACGACTGCCAGGCACTCCAACTCGGTAGCGCTGTAGTTACGCTCCGCGGCGTTGACGGTTCGACTGGCGTAAGCGATAACACGCTCTCCCTCGTCAAGGTGCCAGGTTAGTACGGCCCCCAGACCGTGTGCGCTGGCGTCGGTTTGGAGTACGAATGGCCTCGAGAAGTCTGGACAGACCAGGACCTGCGCGGTGGTCAGGGTTTTCTTCAGTCCTCGAAAAGCGACTTCTTCGTGGTCCGTCCAAGTCCACTTGACCTTCTTATGCGTCAGCCTGGTGAGAGGTGCGGCGAGGGTCGAAAAGTCGGCGATGAAGCGCCTATACCATGAGGCCACCCCCAGAAATTGGCGCACCTTCTTTACGGTGGTCGGTGCTGGCCAATTCGCGACGGCGCTCACTTTTTCGGGGTCGGTGCGGATACCCCGGCGGTCGATAACATGCCCGAGGTAACGGAGGCTCGTCCGGCAAAAGTGACATTTGTCCGGATTGAGGCGGAGCCGTGCTTGGCGTAGGCGGCGAAACATCTCGGATAGGTGCCGTAGGTGATCCTCGAACGTACGGCTAGCGATAATAATATCATCGAGGTACACCTGGACGTGCGGTTCGAGCTCCGGGCCGAGTATCGCATCGAGCAGTCGCTGGAAGGTTGCGGGTGCCGAGTGCAGGCCAAAGGTCATCACCCTGAATTGCATCAGGCCGTGGCCGGGCACGGTAAATGCGGTCGCCGGTCGGCTTTGCGGTGTGAGAGGTACCTGCCAATATCCGCTTTTCAGGTCAAGCGTGGACAGATATTTAGCTCCACGCAGCTTATCTAGTGTGGCCGTGATGTGCGGCAGCGGATAGGCGTCTTTTTCGGATGCCGCGTTTAGTTTCCGATAGTTGATACAAAATCGGTAGGTCCCTTCCTTCTTTCTGACCAGGACGATTGGAGAGCTCCAGGCGCTAGTCGAGGGTTCGATGATTCTTTCTTTCTCCATCGCTCGTACTTCCTGGTCAATGATGGCCTGCATCCCCGGATTACGTGGGCGATATCGTTGTTTGATGGCGGATCCGGGCTTTAATCGGATGTGGTGTTGTACCCGTTCGGTCGGCCCTCGAACCCGCTCAAACTTCGGTAGTTCGGTCGATAGAAACGTCTCCAGGCGTTGAGTCTCCTCGGATCTCCCTGCCGTGCTGCCGACGGTTATGATTCCCAGGGTGGTCAGGTTGCTGGTCGGTTCTCTTGGCGGTGGCGGCGGTGGCAGCGTGATCCGCAACTTGGCCCATAGGTCTATGCCTATCAACATGGGGCTATTCATGTTCGGCAGAACGGAGAACTGGTGCCGGATAGTCTCCCCCTGGACGGTGATGGGGAGTGTGAGAACTCTGGTGATGGGGATCCGCGTCCCATCTGCTAAGTTAACGTGTTTAGCCACGGTGTCTGGACGACGTGTGCGGATCTTTATGCGATCGACGGTTTCGGCGCTGATGAACGAAACCTCTGAACCGGAATCGAGCAGGGCATGTATTGTTCGGCGGGCGTGAGGGTCAGCAACTCGGTGGCGAATTGTTGGAACGCCTACCGTGGTTGCTGTTTCCGCCCTTGGATCGTACTCTTTAGTTGATAGGAGTACTCGCTGGACAGGTACTGGGCGCGGAAATCTCGACAGAACTCGGCCCACAGGATCCAGTTATCGCGGCAGTTGCGGTACCACATCAGTGGTTCGCCGCGGAGAAGTTCGGATAGCCCCAAGAGCAACTGTTCGTCGGTGTAGCTGTATCCTCGTTTCAGCTCGTCGATGCGTTCTAGGAACGCCAATGGGTCCTTCCCATCGAAGTGGCACCCCCACTTCCGGATTTGGTTCATCATCTTCGCCGGATTGGCCGCGGTTGTTCCGGACGTACCGGGGGTGGGGCTTTCGTTCGGCAGTGACATGCGGGCCCTTACTGGGGTGGCGGGTTTGAATTTGAGTAGAGTCGGGTTGAGTACCACGAAACAGCGGAGCTTTCGGCGTAGCTCGTCAAGAGTCCCTACGGCTTCGAGCCCGTACGCGGTCAGTAATTTAACTACCTCGTCTTTTTTTAATTCGTTTACCAACGTGGGCATCTAGGTAGGCTGAGCGAGCTGGAGTCTCCACTAGACTAGTCAGGTCCCTGTTCGGGCGCCATGCATCTCATGCTCACAAATCCTTGTTTTTAAAAGTCTGCAGGTTTGACCTACATAAGACGCATCGCAATCTAAACATGAGATTTTGTAAATTACGTTGTTATGTAGTTCTTTTGGTAATGCATTTTTATGCACCTTAATGAATTTGCTGAGTTTGTTTATTCCGGTATATGATATTTTTGTGCCTAGATCTTTTATGGCTTTTTTAAAAAATTCAGAGATTAAAGGAATGTAAGGGATATTAAAATAAGATGTTTTTTCTTTGTTATTTGTATCCACGGTATTGAGCGAGGAATTATTGTTATTACTCGATGTTTTTAATATGAGAAAATGCAAACGTTCTCTCATTACCTGGAATATGAGAGGGAGTGGATATCCGTTATTAAGAAGGATGTTGATCACTAGCTCTAAGTTTTTTTGTTGAGATCTCGGATGGGAAAGCGAAAAAGCTCTGTCTGTTAACCCGATGATTGTACCCTTCTTCTGACAGAGAAGGTGTTGCGACCCAAAATTGAGGTATCTCCCTGAGAACGTAGGGTTGTGATACCAGTCGAACTCAATGAGACTATCTTTTATAATAATGGTGATATCTAAAAAATTCAAACGGTTGTCAACATGTTCTTATATTTATATAAGAAAATTATTTCATTCTTTTTCATGTAAGTCAATCATTACGCTCACATTTTTTAAGTTCAGGTCCTCTCCTTCGAAAGTAAGTTTAATATAAGCAGGTAACTTATTTTCAACAAATCTAAATATCGATCCCTCCACATAAGGTATTTATAACCAAAAGGAGACGTTTCTATATTATTATTTAAATATACTTTATCATCGTATGGCGATAATACCATTTTATTTGTTTTAACAGTGTAAAGTTTCTTTTGATGTAATATTGTATACAGTTTCAGTTGTGTTTTTACCTTCAAACAAACAGTTTTTGTACATATCAAATTTCATTTTTTTTATATTTGATCTTTTTATTCCTTTACATATTCTTTTTTCTTTTATTTTTGTTATAAACTTTTTAGATTTTTTACAAAACTTTTTTTCAGTTTCATCGTATCTAAAAGCGTACATTTTTTATCTTAATCCAACCCATTCTCTTAAGGATATTCCGAGATATTCATCTTTGAATAAACCGATTACTTTTTTATTTACTTGTGGCATCCAATCGATTCTATAATCACTCGTATCAAAGTATTGTATAAATTTTTTTATATCCAAGTAAAGATCATCTGTTTCCACATAAATAATAAAAGAATCAGTATCAGTTCCTAACAATTTAGCTTTAGCACCATAATTCTTCTTCAAAAAATTATAATAAAACTTATACATCAATAACTTTGATAATTCTAAAACAACAAACCCGTCATATATAGGTTAATTTAATAAAAATACCGCATTTTCGGTGCAGAAGTCCCGATCGATTCGGATTACATTTTTTTAAATCCGTTTTAATCGACCATTTTCGGCAGGGTTAGTTCGCGGGTGTTACATTAATACGGAGGACATCAGTCAGAATGCAAGGGAAAAATTCTATCATTAACATTTAGGTTCTGACTGGTTAATACAATATAAGAATATATTTGATTAAAGGATAAAAAAAAATAAAAACAAAATTAATGTGTATAAGTAAATAAGTGTATATGTTAATAACGGTCAGAAATATAAAATTGGTCGCTCGCATATGTGTTAGATTAAGATCAGGATTTAAAATTTTTTAAGACTTATTACCGGAACGGATTGATGATTTAAAAGAATGAAACATTCTTCGGAAAGTTTTGATTTAAATAAGAAACAAGACAAAAAGGAGGAAAAGAAAAATTATTCAATTAAACTTATTTTTTAAAATAGTAATTCAGAGATGGAGGGGTGGCGAATTTGTACGGTGTTTCGCTTTGCGTCTCATGTCGGCAGCCCGATGTTCGATTCGTGGTTGCTCTGGAGATGATGCCAAGTGAGGACACTGGTGGCACAAGTGCCTAACTCGCGAATTACAGTGCAAAAGCACAGAGTAAGACTGCGTGAAGCTGAAGACCGGAGAATAAGAGCGTGATGTGTTTGCGAGTTCTCTTTTTATAATTTCCTTTTTGGGACGTATTCTAATTCTAAGAGTGGGAATCTTCCAAAACTTCGACGAATTCAATTTGCGCAAAAGTGGGGATTTTTCAATCTTAGCAAATTAAAAATGTGCCAGTGTCTTCGTTAGGCGGGGTGTTTCTCCTACTTTTCACGTTTTACCCGTCGTGATCGTCCATTGGTGAGTTCAATATTCGTTCGAAGATTTCTTGCACGTGTTCAGATTAGAAAAAGACCCTATTTTCCTATGCTAATTTTTATTGCTATTGGTGCAGCTGTGTTTATTGAATATTTGTTGGAAAATTTTTATTATTATGGATGCAGCTGTGTTTGTTAGGTATTTCGTTAGAAAATTTTATATTGTTATTGATGCAGCTGTGTTTGTTGGGTATTTCGTTAGAAAATTTTATATTATCTTGAGGAAACCGGCATGGTTTCATCACCGATCTTTTACGTTAGTCTGTATACTGAGCGATTCGTTTCTCTCACCAATCGACGATCATTGCTGACACTTCGCGGAAGGAAGGAATCGTGGAATCGCCAGGACGTAACATCCCCGGCCTTAGACAAATGTTGGGGAAAAAAACCCAACATTTGCAAAAAAAAGGAAAATGGATTCCTTCCTTTTGCGGTTATCTAAAGTGTCGCAAATTGTATGTGGTTTCGTGCATGCTGATTTGTTTATTAAGAAGGAGGAAAGAGAAGGCGACCACCAAAATCTTTTTTTTCTTTCGTCCTCCTTTTATAAAAATATATATAATAATATATATATATATATATATATATATATATATATTTTTATATATGTATATATATATATGTATATATATATATACAGGGTGTCCCATAATTCGCGGATCATCCGCCATGTGCAGGTAGAGCAGATGAAACCGAGAAGAAAAGTCCCTTACCATTTTGCGATTTTCGTAATAATTATTAAGAAATTAATTTAAAAAAATGGGCCAATCTATGCCTTGCACAAGCGCGCGGCGAGAAGAGACTTCCTACTCAGGCGTTGCTAGGCGCGCGGCGAAGCGGTGGGAGGGGCGCTCTATACGGCTACGTACGAGCGAACGCTGAAGCCACGCATCTCGAACTATTCTCTCTCTCTCTCTCTCTCTCTTTCTCACTCTCTCTTTCTCTTTCTCGCGCGCGCGGCATAGAAAGTATTATGCTATCGTTTCCACACTACCTTGCGGTAGATAACACAGTGCATTTTCTTTAAAGTGGTATCCCCAATAGGTCTAATCCACTCTCATATTTTAATGTAAAAATTATTCGAAGTGTCTTCCTCGTTCTCGCACACAGAAAAATACATACTATATACAAGTAAATATTACTTGTTTCAAGTATTTCAAAAATTCATAGATCCGCAAATCTATCATAAGTTCATCATAAGCATCAAATTTATTCAAAATGTATTCTGAATCCTAGTAAATTTAATACTTCAATCAAGAATATTAAATTATACTTGAAAGAAATACAATAAATTTTTCTGATCTAATAAATTTTTTTACATTAAATTAATCATATCTGACTTTTCTTCGATAAAATTTTATAATATTCTTCAAAAGGAAATATTTACTTTTTTTGAGTATATTGATGATAATGAGTTTTTCTAAAATTTGTGACAAGTCTATTTTAAGACTATTATTAAGAAAATATTCTTTGTTAAAGATAACTGTTACTTAAAAGAAGTAAAGTAAACTGAGTAATTATTTTACTTAGCAATAGAATAATATTTTTCTGTGTGCGTAAACAGAGTTCGGCTCTTCGAGTAATATTGCGCGTCGCGCGATACGTCATTTCCGGCGTGATGGTATTAAAAGCTGCGAAAATTGCTTCTCGTACTTCAGCTTCTGTACCATCACGCCTGTGTTCGACTATCTATAGCATCTTTAATTAAATTCTCCAAATTAACTGCAAAAGATTTTTCCTCGTCTGTAATAACTGAATACACATCATATTCAGGAGCATTAAAACTTCTTTAATAAAAGAACTTCTGTAATAAAAGAATAATGTTTCTTGGATTCATCGACATTATCTTTACAGGTACTTTAAATCAGTGCTCGGAATTAGTTGCCCTTTTCGGTCGGATTTCTGAAGCGAGTAGTGAGGGTCCCCCCACTACCGTTCGAGCCTCGACAGCCGAGCCGCCGATCGCGCGGGTAACGCTGTGCCTCACACAGGAGCGTCTCTATATAAAAAATATGCTGGGATCGTACCTTCCGCCAAATCGCCATTAAAATTTTGCTAATAGATAATTCTTATTTTCATAATTAATTAATATCAAAATTTTTATTATTCACATATTTTATATGTAATATATTTTAATTTGATCTTCTAAGTCCTAGAAGATCAAATTAAAATTTGTAGACAAATTGATTGTTTTGGTTTTATCTGCTTCCTCTTTTGTTTTTCGATGTTTCGTTACTGTTAGGGGTAGTTCTCGATTAGGACCTTTTTGCTACAAATTCGCTTCAAAGTTATGCTCATTTCTTACTTTTTTGCAATTTTCGCACTTTTTGGCGGGGTGTAAAACTTTTGAAAAAATGCGACCGCCATATTGGATCCGCCATTTTGAATTCTTAAAAACGGACTTCAGATTCGTTATCAGCGACCCCAAAAACCCTTAGTTACCTGATTTCGCAACAATCGTAAAAATAATTCGTAAAATAGTCGAACCTAGCCCCAAAATAGATAAGGGTGATTTCTACCCTTCAAACGGCTTTCGGGCCGATATAACAATATACGTGTCTAATAGTTTTCCATGTACTACTTGTATGCCAAGTTTCAGGAAAATCGCCGTATGACACTTCCCTAGTGTTACTTGTTAGATCGTCCGCGTCGGAGAGCCTCGTCATGCATTAGTACTTTGTCGCCGACTTTAAATTTTACTTCTCTAGTACCTTTGTCGTACTGTTTTTGGCTTTAATTTTTTCTTCCTTGATATGCTCTTTTGCGATTCGTTGCCCTTAGTCTTTCTTTCAATTCTTGCGCATAATCGTCGTAATTATATGTCGGTTTAGGCGGTCTCGTCAGTGACGTAGGTAGATCCGCTTGGTGTCCGTAGACTAATTCGAAGGGTGTAAACCCCGTAGCTGTGTGTGGCGTCGTGTTGTATGTGAACATTGCGAACGGTATCCATTCGTCCCAATCTGTCTGGTCTTCGTTTACGTAGTGTCTTAAATATTCTGCTAATGTTCGATGCGATCGTTCTAACGCGCCATTACTTTCCGGATGATAGGCAGTTGTTTGTATTTTATTTATTTTTAATAATTTACATGTATTTTTAAATATTTCGCTGAGGAAATTTGTGGCTTGATCCGTTAAAATTTTTTCCGGTATTCCGTGTTCAAGTACAATTTTTGTAACGAATTCTTTATTGACCGTGTTTGCTTCTTGGTTTGGAATCGATATCGCTTTGCTGAATTTCGTTAAATTGTCTTGGAATGTTAAAAGATATTTATTTCCGTTTGTTGTAACTGTTAGCGGTCCTGCAATATCTAACGCGCATTTTTCGAAAGGTTTAGTAGGCATATCCGTGAATATTAACGGTACTTTATTTTTTCGCGATAGTTTATTTTTCTGGCACAATTTGCATTTTGCAATGTATTTTTCTACGTCTTTTATTCTTCCTGGCCAATTATAATTTAGGCGGATTCTTTTTATCGTTCGTTCAACTCCTTGATGTCCTCCTGTGGGTGCATCATGATATTCATATAATATCTGTTTCTTGTCTTCTTCCGTGTATATTTTTTCTTCGTCGGAGTTTGTTTCTTCTTCTATTGCGAGGATTTCTCGTTCTTCCTCTTCTGTTTCATGTGCTTCTCTTGTTACATTGCGGCTCAGTGCATCGGCGTTCACGTTAGCTCGTCCGGCTTTATGCATAATTTCATAATCATATTTTTCGAGTTTTAATCTCCATTGGATCAATCTCGATCCGGGATCGTTCACGTTAAATAACCAGATTAATAGTTTGTGATCGGTTACGATTTTAAATTTCGTACCGTATATATATGACCTAAAATGTTTTACAGCCCATACAATCGCTAGTAATTCTTTTTCGGTTGTATTGTAATGCTGCTCCGCCCGCGATAAAACTCGAGTGGCCTTCACTTGGACACAGTACAATTGGACACGGTGCAAATGGACACGAAACTTTGCACACGGTTCAATTGGACACAGTGCATTTGGACACAATAATTTTGGACACAGTAGCTTTTGGACACAGAAGAAAATTCATTTGGACACCGTTCAGTAGCACACCGGTCAGTTGCACACATAAAAATGCACACCGTTCAGTTGGACATATAAAAATGCACACCGTTCAGTTGCACACCGCTCAGTTGCACACCGCTCAGTTGCACACCGTTCAGTTGCACACCGTTCAGTTGCACACCGCTCAATTGCACACCGCTCAGTTGCACACCGATCAGTTGCACACCGCTCAATTGCACACCGCTCAGTTGCACACCGTTCAGTTGCATACCGCTCAATTGCACACCGCTCAGTTGCACACCGCTCAATTGCACACCGCTCAGTTGCATACACACACACACACACACACGAGGGGGTGCAAGGGAGGCCTTCGGCCTTCCTCCCGCACCCACCCCGCCGGTAGGCAGGGTGGACCTCGCTTTACAACTACGGTGGGCAAATTAACGGTGTGCAACTGAATGGTGTGCAACTGAACGGTGTACAACTGAGCGGTGCGCGACTGAGCGGTGTGCGACTGAGCGGTGTACAACTGAGCGGTGTGCAATTGGGCGGTGTGCAACTGAACGGTGTGCAACTGAGCGGTGTACAACTGAACGGTGCGCATTTTTATGTGTCCAACTGAACGGTGTGCATTTTTATGTGTGCAACTGAACGGTGTGCAACTGAACGGTGTGCAACTGACCGGTGTGCTACTGAACGGTGTCCAAATGAATTTTCTTCTGTGTCCAAAAACTACTGTAAGTAGTATAGCTATGCGGGTTCTAACCCAGGTCCTCTGAGGGGGGGTGAGGGGCGAGGGGAAACCGGCGCGGGGGGTATGACGTCACGCGGGGGAATCGCGTCCTAACCGGTAGGCGAGGGGTCCGCGGAGAGGGGAGAGGGACCCGCGGGGAAGAGGGGGACCCGCGTCCTAATCGATAGGCGAGCGACCCGCGAGGAAGAGAGAACGCGGTGCTGCGAGAAGGCGTAAGACAAGGATAGCGTTTGCATGCACTTGGGAGAGGGATAGCGCGAAGCATGCACTTGGGAGAAAGAGAGAGAGAGATAGCGCGAAGCATGTATGCGGATGATACGGCGTTCGCAAGGCGGTGTGAGAGAGATAGCGCGAGGCATGCACGCGTGTAGGAAAAGGATAGCGTCCGCATTGGCGTGGGAAAAGGATGACGTTCGCATGCATGTGGGAGAGAGAGACAGCGCGAGGCATGCATGGACGTGGGAGAAGGAGGCTCAGAAATAATCAACATTTTTTTTTTATATAATAATAATAATAATATTTATTCAAAAAATTGTGTATATAATATAATTGTGTGTGTGTGTGTGTGTGTGTGTGTGTGTGTGTGTGTGTGTTTAAAAAAAAAATATATATATATATATATATATATATATATATAAAATATAAAAATATAAAAATAAAAATAATAAAATAATAATAAAAATAATAATGATAATAATAATAATGCGGCGCTCCATCTGAAACAGAAAAAATACAAGTCTTATTAAAATATCTAGTTTGAACGTTTTAAAATTTTTAAAAAATAGATACAATTAATTTTTCGACCTCTTGTTCGGAGGCTCGTCCCACGGTTCTTCCACCACGTCTTCCTCGTAGGGCTCGAGCCCGAAGAGACGTCTTAACGCCAAATAGAGGCCGTTGGGGCCGTTATGCTTCCACACATCCTCGCGGAAATAGTGCTCTTGCCGCCGCAACATTCGCACATCTTGTCGATGTTCTATGTTAATGAAACCGGGAATCCGGATCTCACGAGTAAAGTCATACTATAAATTAAATTAAATCAAATTATAATATATATTATAAATAATTAATATATTATAAAACATAATTTTAATATAAAACATAATTTTAATATAAAATAAATATTACTTACTCTTTGAAATACTACGAGATTCAACAGGGCTCTCACA
>CAJQTV010000425.1:0-16204 GCA_907163055.1 Formica aquilonia x Formica polyctena
CACAAAGCTAAGATGGAAGTGTACGCAAGTTTCCTTCGTTCGGAACGACTTAGTTACGTGCCTGTAAGTGAGATTTGCCGAAAATTTTCATAACACATCAAGGAAATTGAGGAACAACGCTTCTCGGCTCACAGAGCTAAGATCGCTATGTACGCAAGTTTCCTTCGTTCGGAACGACTTAGTTACGTGCCTGTAAGTGAGATTTGCCGAAAATTTTCATAACACATCAAGGAAATTGAGGAACAACGCTTCTCGGCTCACAGAGCTAAGATCGCTATGTACGCAAGTTTCCTTCGTTCGGAACGACTTAGTTACGTGCCTGTAAGTGAGATTTGCCGAAAATTTTCATAACACATCAAGGAAATTGAGGAACAACGCTTCTCGGCTCACAGAGCTAAGATCGCTATGTACGCAAGTTTCCTTCGTTCGGAACGACTTAGTTACGTGCCTGTAAGTGAGATTTGCCGAAAATTTTCATAACACATCAAGGAAATTGAGGAACAACGCTTCTCGGCTCACACAGAGCTAAGATCGCTATGTACGCAAGTTTCCTTCGTTCGGAACGACTTAGTTACGTGCCTGTAAGTGAGATTTGCCGAAAATTTTCATAACACATCAAGGAAATTGAGGAACAACGCTTCTCGGCTCACAGAGCTAAGATCGCTATGTACGCAAGTTTCCTTCGTTCGGAACGACTTAGTTACGTGCCTGTAAGTGAGATTTGCCGAAAATTTTCATAACACATCAAGGAAATTGAGGAACAACGCTTCTCGGCTCACAGAGCTAAGATCGCTATGTACGCAAGTTTCCTTCGTTCGGAACGACTTAGTTACGTGCCTGTAAGTGAGATTTGCCGAAAATTTTCATAACACATCAAGGAAATTGAGGAACAACGCTTCTCGGCTCACAGAGCTAAGATCGCTATGTACGCAAGTTTCCTTCGTTCGGAACGACTTAGTTACGTGCCTGTAAGTGAGATTTGCCGAAAATTTTCATAACATATGTACGCAAGTTTCCTTCGTTCGGAACGACTTAGTTACGTGCCTGTAAGTGAGATATGACGAAAATTTTCATAACACATCAAGGAAATTGAGGAACAACGCTTCTCGGCTCACAGAGCTAAGATCGCTATGTACGCAAGTTTCCTTCGTTCGGAACGACTTGGTTACGTGCCTGTAAGTGAGATTTGCCGAAAATTTTCATAACACATCAAGGAAATTGAGGAACAACGCTTCTCGGCTCACAGAGCTAAGATCGCTATGTACGCAAGTTTCCTTCGTTCGGAACGACTTAGTTACGTGCCTGTAAGCCGGCACACAGAGCTAAGATCGCTATGTACGCAAGTTTCCTTCGTTCGGAACGACTTAGTTACGTGCCTGTAAGTGAGATATACCGAAAAAATTTTCATAACACATCAAGGAAATTGAGGAACAACGCTTCTCGGCTCACAGAGCTAAGATCGCTATGTACGCAAGTTTTCCTTCGTTCGGAACGACTTACGGAAATTGAGGAACAACGCTTCTCGGCACACAGAGCTAAGATCGCTATGTACGCAAGTTTCCTTCGTTCGGAACGACTTAGTTACGTGCCTGTAAGTGAGATTTGCCGAAAATTTTCATAACACATCAAGGAAATTGAGGAACAACGCTTCTCGGCACACAGAGCTAAGATCGCTATGTACGCAAGTTTCCTTCGTTCGGAACGACTTAGTTACGTACCTGTAAGTGAGATATACCGAAAGTTTTCATAACACATCAAGGACATTGAGGAACAACGCTTCTCGGCACACAGAGCTAAGATCGCTATGTACGCAAGTTTCCTTCGTTCGGAACGACTTAGTTACGTGCCTGTAAGTGAGATTTGCCGAAAATTTTTATAACACATCAAGGAAATTGAGGAACAACGCTTCTCGGCACACAGAGCTAAGATCGCTATGTACGCAAGTTTCCTTCGTTCGGAACGACTTAGTTACGTGCCTGTAAGCGAGATTTGCCGAAAATTTTCATAACACATCAAGGAAATTGAGGAACAACGCTTCTCGGCACACAGAGCTAAGATCGCTATGTACGCAAGTTTCCTTCGTTCGGAACGACTTAGTTTACGTGCCTGTAAGCGAGATTTGCCGAAAATTTTCATAACACATCAAGGAAATTGAGGAACAACGCTTCTCGGCACACAGAGCTAAGATCGCTATGTACGCAAGTTTCCTTCGTTCGGAACGACTTAGTTACGTGCCTGTAAGTGAGATTTGCCGAAATTTTCATAACACATCAAGGAAATTGAGGAACAACGCTTCTCGGCACACAGAGCTAAGATCGCTATGTACGCAAGTTTCCTTCGTTCGGAACGACTTAGTTACGTGCCTGTAAGTGAGATTTGCCGAAAATTTTCATAACACATCAAGGAAATTGAGGAACAACGCTTCTCGGCTCACAGAGCTAAGATCGCTATGTACGCAAGTTTCCTTCGTTCGGAACGACTTAGTTACGTGCCTGTAAGTGAGATTTGCCGAAAATTTTCATAACACATCAAGGAAATTGAGGAACAACGCTTCTCGGCACACAGAGCTAAGATCGCTATGTACGCAAGTTTCCTTCGTTCGGAACGACTTAGTTACGTGCCTGTAAGTGAGATTTGCCGAAAATTTTCATAACACATCAAGGAAATTGAGGAACAACGCTTCTCGGCACACAGAACTAAGATCGCTATGTACGCAAGTTTCCTTCGTTCGGAACGACTTAGTTACGTGCCTGTAAGCGAGATTTGCCGAAAATTTTCATAACACATCAAGGAAATTGAGGAACAACGCTTCTCGGCACAGAGCTAAGATCGCTATGTACGCAAGTTTCCTTCGTTCGGAACGACTTAGTTACGTGCCTGTAAGCGAGATTTGCCGAAAATTTTCATAACACATCAAGGAAATTGAGGAACAACGCTTCTCGGCACAAAGAGCTAAGATCGCTATGTACGCAAGTTTCCTTCGTTCGGAACGACTTAGTTACGTGCCTGTAAGTGAGATTTGCCGAAAATTTTTCATAACACATCAAGGAAATTGAGGAACAACGCTTCTCGGCTCACAGAGCTAAGATCGCTATGTACGCAAGTTTCCTTCGTTCGGAACGACTTAGTTACGTGCCTGTAAGCGAGATTTGCCGAAAATTTTCATAACACATCAAGGAAATTGAGGAACAACGCTTCTCGGCACACAGAGCTAAGATCGCTATGTACGCAAGTTTCCTTCGTTCGGAACGACTTAGTTACGTGCCTGTAAGTGAGATATACCGAAAGTTTTCATAACACATCAAGGAAATTGAGGAACAACGCTTTCGGCACACAGTGTTAAGATCGCTATGTACGCAAGTTTCCTTCGTTCGGAGCAACTTAATTACGTGCCTGTAAGTTAGATTTGCCGAAAGCCTTCATAACACATCAAGGAAATTGAGGAAAAACGCTTCTCGGCACACAGAGCTAAGATCGCTATGTACGCAAGTTTCCTTCGTTCGGAACGACTTAGTTACGTGCCTGTAAGTGAGATTTGCCGAAAATTTTCATAACACATCAAGGAAAATTGAGGAACAACGCTTCTCGGCACACAGAGCTAAGATCGCTATGTACGCAAGTTTCCTTCGTTCGGAACGACTTAGTTACGTGCCTGTAAGTGAGATTTGCCGAAAATTTTCATAAACACATCAAGGAAATTGAGGAACAACGCTTCTCGGCTCACACAGAGGTAAGATCGCTTTGTACGCAAGTTTCCTTCGATCGGAACGACTTAGTTACGTGCCTGTAAGTGAGATTTGCCGAAAATTTTCATAACACATCAAGGATATTGAGAAACAACGCTTCTCGGCTCACAGAGATAAGATCGCTATGTACGCAAGTTTCCTTCGTTCGGAACGATTTAGTTACGTTCCTGTAAGTGAGATTTGCCGAAAATTTTCATAACACATCAAGGAAATTGAGGAACAACGCTTCCCGGCTCACAGAGATAAGATCGCTATGTATGCAAGTTTCCTTCCTTCGGAACGACTTAGTTACCTTTCTGTAAGTGAGATTTGCCGAAAGTTTTCATAACACATCAAGGAAATTGAGGAACAACGCTTCTCGGCACACAGAGATAAGATCGCTATGTACGCAAGTTTCCTTCGTTCGGAACGACTTAGTTACGTTTCTGTAAGTGAGATTTGCCGAAAATTTTCATAACACATCAAGGAAATTGAGGAACAACGCTTCTCGGCACACAGAGCTAAGATCGCTATGTACGCAAGTTTCCTTCGTTCGGAACGACTTAGTTACGTGCCTGTAAGTGAGATTTGCCGAAAATTTTCATAACACATCAAGGAAATTGAGGAACAATGCTTCTCGGCACACAGAGCTAAGATCGCTATGTACGCAAGTTTCCTTCGTTCGGAACGACTTAGTTACGTACCTGTAAGTGAGATTTGCCGAAAATTTTCATAACACATCAAGGAAATTGAGGAACAACGCTTCACGGCTCACAGAGCTAAGATCGCTATGTACGCAAGTTTCCTTCGTTCGGAACGACTTAGTTACGTACCTGTAAGTGAGATATGCCGAAAATTTTCATAACACATCAAGGAAATTGAGGAACAACGCTTCTCGGCTCACAGAGATAAGATCGCTATGTACGCAAGTTTCCTTCGTTCGGAACGACTTAGTTACGTGCCTGTAAGCGAGATTTGCCGAAAATTTTCATAACACATCAAGGAAATTGAGGAACAACGCTTCTCGGCTCACAGAGATAAGATCGCTATGTACGCAAGTTTCCTTCGTTCGGAACGACTTAGTTACGTGCCTGTAAGTGAGATTTGCCGAAAATTTTCAGAACACATCAAGGAAATTGAGGAACAACGCTTCTCGGCTCACAGAGATAAGATCGCTATGTACGCAAGTTTCCTTCGTTCGGAACGACTTAGTTACGTGCCTGTAAGCGAGATTTGCCGAAAATTTTCATAAACACATCAAGGAAATTGAGGAACAACGCTTTTCGGCTCACAGAGCTAAGATCGCTATGTACGCAAGTTTCCTTCGTTCGAAACGACTTAGTTACGTGCCTGTAAGTGAGATTTGCCGAAAATTTTCTTAACACATCAAGGAAATTGAGGAACAACGCTTCTCGGCTCACAGAGCTAAAATCGCTATGTACGCAAGTTTCCTTCGTTTGGAACGACTTAGTTACGTGCCTGTAAGCGAGATTTGCCGAAAATTTTCATAACACATCAAGGAAATTGAGGAACAACGCTTCTCGGCTCACAGAGCTAAGATCGCTATGTACGCAAGTTTCCTTCGTTCGGAACGACTTAGTTACGTGCCTGTAAGTGAGATTTGCCGAAAATTTTCATAACACATCAAGGAAAATGAGGAACAAAGCTTCTCGGCTCACAGAGCTAAGATCGAAATGTACGCAAGTTTCCTTCGTTCGGAACGACTTAGTTACGTGCCCTGTAAGTGAGATTGCCGAAAATTTTTCATAACACATCAAGGAAATTGTCGGAACAGAACGCTTCTCGGCACACAGAGCTAAGATCCTATGTCATCAAGGAAATTGAGGAACAACGCTTCTTCTCGGCTCACAGAGCTAAGATCGCTATGTACGCAAGTTTCCTTCGTTCGGAACGACTTAGTTACGTGCCTGTAAGTGAGATTTGCCGAAAATTTTTTCATAACACATCAAGGAAATTGAGGAACAACGCTTCTCGGCTCACAGAGCTAAGATCGCTATGTACGCAAGTTTCCTTCGTTCGGAACGACTTAGTTACGTGCCTGTAAGTGAGATTTGCCGAAAATTTTCATAACACATCAAGGAAATTGAGGAACAACGCTTCTCGGCTCACAGAGCTAAGATCGCTATGTACGCAAGTTTCCTTCGTTCGGAACGACTTAGTTACGTGCCTGTAAGTGAGATTTGCCGAAAATTTTCATAACACACATCAAGGAAATTGAGGAACAACGCTTCTCGGCTCACAGAGCTAAGATCGCTATGTACGCAAGTTTCCTTCGTTCGGAACGACTTAGTTACGTGCCTGTAAGTGAGATTTGCCGAAAATTTTCATAACACATCAAGGAAATTGTGGAACAACGCTTCTCGGCTTACAAAGATAAGTTGGAATTTTACGCAAGTTTTTCCTTCGATTCGGAACGACTTAGTTACGTGCCTGTAAGTGAGATTTGCCGAAAATTTTCATAACACATCAAATAAACTGAAGAACAACGCTTCTCGGCTCACAGAGCTAAAATCGCTTTGTACGCAAGTTTCCTTCGTTCGGAACGACTTAGTTACGTGCCTGTAGTGAGATTTGCCGAAAATTTGTGAAACACATCAAGGAAATTGAGGAACAACACTTCTCGGCTCACAGAGCTAAGATCGCTTTGTACGCAAGTTTCCTTCGTTCGGAAAGACTTAGTTACGTGACTGTAAGTGAGATTTGCCGAAAATTTTCATAACACATCAAGGAAATTGAGGAACAACGCTTCTCGGCACACAGAGCTAAGATCGCTATGTACGCAAGTTTCCTTTGTTCGGAATGACTTAGTTACGTGCTTTTAAGCAAGATTTGCCGAAAATTTTCATAACACATCAAGGAAATTGAGGAACAAACTCTTCTCGGCACACAGAGCTAAGATCGCTATGTACGCAAGTTTCCTTCGTTCGGAACGACTTAGTTACGTGCCTTTAAGCGAGATTTGCCGAAAATTTTCATAACACATCAAGAAAATTGAGGAACAACGCTTCTCGGCTCACAGAGCTAAGATCGCTATGTACGCAAGTTTCCTTCGTTCGGAACGACTTAGTTACGTGCCTGTAAGTGAGATTTGCCGAAAATTTTTTCATAACACATCAAGGAAATTGAGGAACAACGCTTCTCGGCTCACAGAGCTAAGATCGCTATGTACGCAAGTTTCCTTCGTTCGGAACGACTTAGTTACGTGCCTGTAAGTGAGATTTGCCGAAAATTTTCATAACACACATCAAGGAAATTGAGGAACAACGCTTCTCGGCTCACAGAGCTAAGATCGCTATGTACGCAAGTTTCCTTCGTTCGGAACGACTTAGTTACGTGCCTGTAAGTGAGATTTGCCGAAAATTTTTCATAACACATCAAGGAAATTGAGGAACAACGCTTCTCGGCACACAGAGCTAAGATCGCTATGTACGCAAGTTTCCTTCGTTCGGAACGACTTAGTTACGTGCCTGTAAGTGAGATTTGCCGAAAAAATTTTCATAACACATCAAGGAAATTGAGGAACAACGCTTCTCGGCACACAGAGCTAAGATCGCTATGTACGCAAGTTTCCTTCGTTCGGAACGACTTAGTTACTTAGTTACGTGCCTGTAAGTGAGATTTGCCGAAAATTTTCATAACACATCAAGGAAATTGAGGAACAACGCTTCTCTTCTCGGCTCACAGAGCTAAGATCGGAACGACTTAGTTATGTACGCAAGTTTCCTTCGTTCGGAACGACTTAGTTACGTGCCTGTAAGTGAGATTTTGCCGAAAAATTTTTCATAACACATCAAGGAAATTGAGGAACAACGCTTCTCGGCTCACAGAGCTAAGATCGCTATGTACGCAAGTTTCCTTCGTTCGGAACGACTTAGTTACGTGCCTGTAAGTGAGATTTGCCGAAAATTTTCATAACACATCAAGGAAATTGAGGAACAACGCTTCTCGGCTCACAGAGCTAAGATCGCTATGTACGCAAGTTTCCTTCGTTCGGAACGACTTAGTTACGTGCCTGTAAGTGAGATTTGCCGAAAATTTTCATAACACATCAAGGAAATTGAGGAACAACGCTTCTCGGCTCACAGAGCTAAGATCGCTATGTACGCAAGTTTCCTTCGTTCGGAACGACTTAGTTACGTGCCTGTAAGTGAGATTTGCCGAAAATTTTCATAACACATCAAGGAAATTGAGGAACAACGCTTCTCGGCTCACAGAGCTAAGATCGCTATGTACGCAAGTTTCCTTCGTTCGGAACGACTTAGTTACGTGCCTGTAAGTGAGATTTGCCGAAAATTTTCATAACACATCAAGGAAATTGAGGAACAACGCTTCTCGGCTCACAGAGCTAAGATCGCTATGTACGCAAGTTTCCTTCGTTCGGAACGACTTAGTTACGTGCCTGTAAGTGAGATTTGCCGAAAATTTTCATAACACATCAAGGAAATTGAGGAACAACGCTTCTCGGCTCACAGAGCTAAGATCGCTATGTACGCAAGTTTCCTTCGTTCGGAACGACTTAGTTACGTGCCTGTAAGTGAGATTTGCCGAAAATTTTCATAACACATCAAGGAAATTGAGGAACAACGCTTCTCGGCTCACAGAGCTAAGATCGCTATGTACGCAAGTTTCCTTCGTTCGGAACGACTTAGTTACGTGCCTGTAAGTGAGATTTGCCGAAAATTTTCATAACACATCAAGGAAATTGAGGAACAACGCTTCTCGGCTCACAGAGCTAAGATCGCTATGTACGCAAGTTTCCTTCGTTCGGAACGACTTAGTTACGTGCCTGTAAGTGAGATTTGCCGAAAATTTTCATAACACATCAAGGAAATTGAGGAACAACGCTTCTCGGCTCACAGAGCTAAGATCGCTATGTACGCAAGTTTCCTTCGTTCGGAACGACTTAGTTACGTGCCTGTAAGTGAGATTTGCCGAAAATTTTCATAACACATCAAGGAAATTGAGGAACAACGCTTCTCGGCTCACAGAGCTAAGATCGCTATGTACGCAAGTTTCCTTCGTTCGGAACGACTTAGTTACGTGCCTGTAAGTGAGATTTGCCGAAAATTTTCATAACACATCAAGGAAATTGAGGAACAACGCTTCTCGGCTCACAGAGCTAAGATCGCTATGTACAAGTTTCCTTCGTTCGGAACGACTTAGTTACGTGCCTGTAAGTGAGATTTGCCGAAAATTTTCATAACACATCAAGGAAATTGAGGAACAACGCTTCTCGGCTCACACAGAGCTAAGATCGCTATGTACGCAAGTTTCCTTCGTTCGGAACGACTTAGTTACGTGCCTGTAAGTGAGATTTGCCGAAAATTTTTTTCATAACACATCAAGGAAATTGAGGAACAACGCTTCTCGGCTCACAGAGCTAAGATCGCTATGTACGCAAGTTTCCTTCGTTCGGAACGACTTAGTTACGTGCCTGTAAGTGAGATTTGCCGAAAATTTTCATAACACATCAAGGAAATTGAGGAACAACGCTTCTCGGCTCACAGAGCTAAGATCGCTATGTACGCAAGTTTCCTTCGTTCGGAACG
The DNA here is from genome assembly GCA_907163055.1 of Formica aquilonia x Formica polyctena. Taxonomy (NCBI): domain Eukaryota; kingdom Metazoa; phylum Arthropoda; class Insecta; order Hymenoptera; family Formicidae; genus Formica; species Formica aquilonia x Formica polyctena. The sequence goes on from CAJQTV010000425.1 coordinate 9,296, forward strand.
ACTTAGTTACGTGCCTGTAAGTGAGATTTGCCGAAAATTTTCATAACACATCAAGGAAATTGAGGAACAACGCTTCTCGGCTCACAGAGCTAAGATCGCTATGTACGCAAGTTTCCTTCGTTCGGAACGACTTAGTTACGTGCCTGTAAGTGAGATTTGCCGAAAATTTTCATAACACATCAAGGAAATTGAGGAACAACGCTTCTCGGCTCACAGAGCTAAGATCGCTATGTACGCAAGTTTCCTTCGTTCGGAACGACTTAGTTACGTGCCTGTAAGTGAGATTTGCCGAAAATTTTCATAACACATCAAGGAAATTGAGGAACAACGCTTCTCGGCTCACAGAGCTAAGATCGCTATGTACGCAAGTTTCCTTCGTTCGGAACGACTTAGTTACGTGCCTGTAAGTGAGATTTGCCGAAAATTTTCATAACACATCAAGGAAATTGAGGAACAACGCTTTCTCGGCACACAGAGCTAAGATCGCTATGTACGCAAGTTTCCTTCGTTCGGAACGACTTAGTTACGTGCCTGTAAGTGAGATTTGCCGAAAATTTTCATAACACATCAAGGAAATTGAGGAACAACGCTTCTCGGCTCACAGAGCTAAGATCGCTATGTACGCAAGTTTCCTTCGTTCGGAACGACTTAGTTACGTGCCTGTAAGTGAGATTTGCCGAAAATTTTCATAACACATCAAGGAAATTGAGGAACAACGCTTCTCGGCTCACAGAGCTAAGATCGCTATGTACGCAAGTTTCCTTCGTTCGGAACGACTTAGTTACGTGCCTGTAAGTGAGATTTGCCGAAAATTTTCATAACACATCAAGGAAATTGAGGAACAACGCTTCTCGGCTCACAGAGCTAAGATCGCTATGTACGCAAGTTTCCTTCGTTCGGAACGACTTAGTTACGTGCCTGTAAGTGAGATTTGCCGAAAATTTTCATAACACATCAAGGAAATTGAGGAACAACGCTTCTCGGCTCACAGAGCTAAGATCGCTATGTACGCAAGTTTCCTTCGTTCGGAACGACTTAGTTACGTGCCTGTAAGTGAGATTTGCCGAAAATTTTCATAACACATCAAGGAAATTGAGGAACAACGCTTCTCGGCTCACAGAGCTAAGATCGCTATGTACGCAAGTTTCCTTCGTTCGGAACGACTTAGTTACGTGCCTGTAAGTGAGATTTGCCGAAAATTTTCATAACACATCAAGGAAATTGAGGAACAACGCTTCTCGGCTCACAGAGCTAAGATCGCTATGTACGCAAGTTTCCTTCGTTCGGAACGACTTAGTTACGTGCCTGTAAGTGAGATTTGCCGAAAATTTTCATAACACATCAAGGAAATTGAGGAACAACGCTTCTCGGCTCACAGAGCTAAGATCGCTATGTACGCAAGTTTCCTTCGTTCGGAACGACTTAGTTACGTGCCTGTAAGTGAGATTTGCCGAAAATTTTCATAACACATCAAGGAAATTGAGGAACAACGCTTCTCGGCTCACAGAGCTAAGATCGCTATGTACGCAAGTTTCCTTCGTTCGGAACGACTTAGTTACGTGCCTGTAAGTGAGATTTGCCGAAAATTTTCATAACACATCAAGGAAATTGAGGAACAACGCTTCTCGGCTCACAGAGCTAAGATCGCTATGTACGCAAGTTTCCTTCGTTCGGAACGACTTAGTTACGTGCCTGTAAGTGAGATTTGCCGAAAATTTTCATAACACATCAAGGAAATTGAGGAACAACGCTTCTCGGCTCACAGAGCTAAGATCGCTATGTACGCAAGTTTCCTTCGTTCGGAACGACTTAGTTACGTGCCTGTAAGTGAGATTTGCCGAAAATTTTCATAACACATCAAGGAAATTGAGGAACAACGCTTCTCGGCTCACAGAGCTAAGATCGCTATGTACGCAAGTTTCCTTCGTTCGGAACGACTTAGTTACGTGCCTGTAAGTGAGATTTGCCGAAAATTTTCATAACACATCAAGGAAATTGAGGAACAACGCTTCTCGGCTCACAGAGCTAAGATCGCTATGTACGCAAGTTTCCTTCGTTCGGAACGACTTAGTTACGTGCCTGTAAGTGAGATTTGCCGAAAATTTTCATAACACATCAAGGAAATTGAGGAACAACGCTTCTCGGCTCACAGAGCTAAGATCGCTATGTACGCAAGTTTCCTTCGTTCGGAACGACTTAGTTACGTGCCTGTAAGTGAGATTTGCCGAAAATTTTCATAACACATCAAGGAAATTGAGGAACAACGCTTCTCGGCTCACAGAGCTAAGATCGCTATGTACGCAAGTTTCCTTCGTTCGGAACGACTTAGTTACGTGCCTGTAAGTGAGATTTGCCGAAAATTTTCATAACACATCAAGGAAATTGAGGAACAACGCTTCTCGGCTCACAGAGCTAAGATCGCTATGTACGCAAGTTTCCTTCGTTCGGAACGACTTAGTTACGTGCCTGTAAGTGAGATTTGCCGAAAATTTTCATAACACATCAAGGAAATTGAGGAACAACGCTTCTCGGCTCACAGAGCTAAGATCGCTATGTACGCAAGTTTCCTTCGTTCGGAACGACTTAGTTACGTGCCTGTAAGTGAGATTTGCCGAAAATTTTCATAACACATCAAGGAAATTGAGGAACAACGCTTCTCGGCTCACAGAGCTAAGATCGCTATGTACGCAAGTTTCCTTCGTTCGGAACGACTTAGTTACGTGCCTGTAAGTGAGATTTGCCGAAAATTTTCATAACACATCAAGGAAATTGAGGAACAACGCTTCTCGGCTCACAGAGCTAAGATCGCTATGTACGCAAGTTTCCTTCGTTCGGAACGACTTAGTTACGTGCCTGTAAGTGAGATTTGCCGAAAATTTTCATAACACATCAAGGAAATTGAGGAACAACGCTTCTCGGCTCACAGAGCTAAGATCGCTATGTACGCAAGTTTCCTTCGTTCGGAACGACTTAGTTACGTGCCTGTAAGTGAGATTTGCCGAAAATTTTCATAACACATCAAGGAAATTGAGGAACAACGCTTCTCGGCTCACAGAGATAAGATCGCTATGTACGCAAGTTTCCTTCGTTCGGAACGACTTAGTTACGTGCCTGTAAGTGAGATTTGCCGAAATTTTTCATAACACATCAAGGAAATTGAGGAACAACGCTTCTCGGCTCACAGAGCTAAGATCGCTATGTACGCAAGTTTCCTTCGTTCGGAACGACTTAGTTACGTGCCTGTAAGTGAGATTTGTATTTTCATAACACATCAAGGAAATTGAGGAACAACGCTTCTCGGCTCACAGAGCTAAGATCGCTATGTACGCAAGTTTCCTTCGTTCGGAACGACTTAGTTACGTGCCTGTAAGTGAGATTTGCCGAAAATTTTCATAACACATCAAGGAAATTGAGGAACAACGCTTCTCGGCTCACAGAGCTAAGATCGCTATGTACGCAAGTTTCCTTCGTTCGGAACGACTTAGTTACGTGCCTGTAAGTGAGATTGCCGAAAATTTTCATAACACATCAAGGAAATTGAGGAACAACGCTTCTCGGCTCACAGAGCTAAGATCGCTATGTACGCAAGTTTCCTTCGTTCGGAACGACTTAGTTACGTGCCTGTAAGCGAGATTTGCCGAAAATTTTCATAACACATCAAGGAAATTGAGGAACAACGCTTCTCGGCTCACAGAGCTAAGATCGCTATGTACGCAAGTTTCCTTCGTTCGGAACGACTTAGTTACGTGCCTGTAAGTGAGATTTGCCGAAAATTTTCATAACACATCAAGGAAATTGAGGAACAACGCTTCTCGGCTCACAGAGATAAGATCGCTATGTACGCAAGTTTCCTTCGTTCGGAACGACTTAGTTACGTGCCTGTAAGTGAGATTTGCCGAAAATTTTCATAACACATCAAGGAAATTGAGGAACAACGCTTCTCGGCTCACAGAGCTAAGATCGCTATGTACGCAAGTTTCCTTCGTTCGGAACGACTTAGTTACGTGCCTGTAAGTGAGATTTGCCGAAAATTTTCATAACACATCAAGGAAATTGAGGAACAACGCTTCTCGGCTCACAGAGCTAAGATCGCTATGTACGCAAGTTTCCTTCGTTCGGAACGACTTAGTTACGTGCCTGTAAGTGAGATTTGCCGAAAATTTTCATAACACATCAAGGAAATTGAGGAACAACGCTTCTCGGCTCACAGAGCTAAGATCGCTATGTACGCAAGTTTCCTTCGTTCGGAACGACTTAGTTACGTGCCTGTAAGTGAGATTTGCCGAAAATTTTCATAACACATCAAGGAAATTGAGGAACAACGCTTCTCGGCTCACAGAGCTAAGATCGCTATGTACGCAAGTTTCCTTCGTTCGGAACGACTTAGTTACGTGCCTGTAAGTGAGATTTGCCGAAAATTTTCATAACACATCAAGGAAATTGAGGAACAACGCTTCTCGGCTCACAGAGCTAAGATCGCTATGTACGCAAGTTTCCTTCGTTCGGAACGACTTAGTTACGTGCCTGTAAGTGAGATTTGCCGAAAATTTTCATAACACATCAAGGAAATTGAGGAACAACGCTTCTCGGCTCACAGAGCTAAGATCGCTATGTACGCAAGTTTCCTTCGTTCGGAACGACTTAGTTACGTGACCTGTAAGTGAGATTTGCCGAAAATTTTCATAACACATCAAGGAAATTGAGGAACAACGCTTCTCGGCTTACACAGAGCTAAGATCGCTATGTACGCAAGTTTTTCCTTCGTTCGGAACGACTTAGTTACGTGCCTGTAAGTGAGATTTGCCGAAAATTTTCATAACACATCAAGGAAATTGAGGAACAACGCTTCTCGGCACACAGAGCTAAGATCGCTATGTACGCAAGTTTCCTTCGTTCGGAACGACTTAGTTACGTGCCTGTAAGTGAGATTTGCCGAAATTTTCATAACACATCAAGGAAATTGAGGAACAACGCTTCTCGGCACACAGAGCTAAGATCGCTATGTACGCAAGTTTCCTTCGTTCGGAACGACTTAGTTACGTGCCTGTAAGTGAGATTTGCCGAAAATTTTCATAACACATCAAGGAAATTGAGGAACAACGCTTCTCGGCTCACACAGAGCTAAGATCGCTATGTACGCAAGTTTCCTTCGTTCGGAACGACTTAGTTACGTGCCTGTAAGTGAGATTATGCCGAAAATTTTCATAACACATCAAGGAAATTGAGGAACAACGCTTCTCGGCTCACAGAGCTAAGATCGCTATGTACGCAAGTTTCCTTCGTTCGGAACGACTTAGTTACGTGCCTGTAAGTGAGATTTGCCGAAAATTTTCATAACACATCAAGGAAATTGAGGAACAACGCTTCTCGGCTCACAGAGCTAAGATCGCTATGTACGCAAGTTTCCTTCGTTCGGAACGACTTAGTTACGTACCTGTAAGTGAGATTTGCCGAAAATTTTTCATAACACATCAAGGAAATTGAGGAACAACGCTTCTCGGCTCACAGAGCTAAGATCGCTATGTACGCAAGTTTCCTTCGTTCGGAACGACTTAGTTACGTGCCTGTAAGTGAGATTTGCCGAAAATTTTCATAACACATCAAGGAAATTGAGGAACAACGCTTCTCGGCTCACAGAGCTAAGATCGCTATGTACGCAAGTTTCCTTCGTTCGGAACGACTTAGTTACGTGCCTGTAAGTGAGATTTGCCGAAAATTTTCATAACACATCAAGGAAATTGAGGAACAACGCTTCTCGGCTCACAGAGCTAAGATCGCTATGTACGCAAGTTTCCTTCGTTCGGAACGACTTAGTTACGTGCCTGTAAGTGAGATTTGCCGAAAATTTTTCATAACACATCAAGGAAATTGAGGAACAACGCTTCTCGGCTCACAGAGCTAAGATCGCTATGTACGCAAGTTTCCTTCGTTCGGAACGACTTAGTTACGTGCCTGTAAGTGAGATTTGCCGAAAATTTTCATAACACATCAAGGAAATTGAGGAACAACGCTTCTCGGCTCACAGAGCTAAGATCGCTATGTACGCAAGTTTCCTTCGTTCGGAACGACTTAGTTACGTGCCTGTAAGTGAGATTTGCCGAAAATTTTCATAACACATCAAGGAAATTGAGGAACAACGCTTCTCGGCTCACAGAGCTAAGATCGCTATGTACGCAAGTTTCCTTCGTTCGGAACGACTTAGTTACGTGCCTGTAAGTGAGATTTGCCGAAAATTTTCATAACACATCAAGGAAATTGAGGAACAACGCTTCTCGGCTCACAGAGCTAAGATCGCTATGTACGCAAGTTTCCTTCGTTCGGAACGACTTAGTTACGTGCCTGTAAGTGAGATTTGCCGAAAATTTTCATAACACATCAAGGAAATTGAGGAACAACGCTTCTCGGCACACAGAGCTAAGATCGCTATGTACGCAAGTTTTCCTTCGTTCGGAACGACTTAGTTACGTGCCTGTAAGCGAGATTGCCGAAAATTTTCATAACACATCAAGGAAATTGAGGAACAACGCTTCTCGGCTCACAGAGCTAAGATCGCTATGTACGCAAGTTTCCTTCGTTCGGAACGACTTAGTTACGTGCCTGTAAGCGAGATTTGCCGAAAATTTTTATATCACATCAAGGAAATTGAGGAACAACGCTTCTCGGCACACAGAGCTAAAATCGCTATGTACGCAAGTTTCCTTCGTTCGGAACGACTTAGTTACGTACCTGTAAGTGAGATATACCGAAAGTTTTCATAACACATCAAGGAAATGGAGGAACAACGCTTCTCGACTCACAGAGATAAGATCGCTATGTACGCAAGTTTCCTTAGTTCGGAACGACTTAGTTACGTGCCTGTAAGTGAGATTTGCCGAAAAATTTTCATAACACATCAAGGAAATTGAGGAA
>CAJQTV010000426.1:0-77986 GCA_907163055.1 Formica aquilonia x Formica polyctena
CACCGCGGAAAGAGAGGCGCTACTGTAGCATAACAAATATGGCCGCCGCGTCGACAGTATTAGCATTAGCTTTATATAGCTAATTATATAAAAAAATTAAAAATTATTGTTAATTTTACATGAAAAATGTTGACACTTCGTTTGGACACTTTGTGTGAGTATACCCATGCATCACTCTCATCAAGAAACATGATCGAAGGTCAGAATGTTATTAATTCTGGTATGATAATAATGTGCGGCGCGACGGTAAAAACGAAATATAAAATAGATTTATATTCATTGTGTCTGCAAACAAGTGCCTTAACGTCGGAACCGCATGTAATAACAGGAAGTTTAATAATATCTTCAATAAACAATAACAGTAACGAAGAAAGTAAAATTGATATAGAAAAAATGAATTGTTCATGCAAGGCTGGAACAAGTCATAGTTTCAAACATATAGTAGTATTACTATATTGCAATCGGTATGTCAACTTTCTTTGCAAAATTTTAAAATAAAAATTGGCACTTTTTTTACAAATCTAATTTAAATATATAGAAAGAATCTAAGTACATTGGAATTAGTGTCATCAACAGATAAAAAATGTTTATGGAAAAAACATAAAGAACCGGTTCTCTTGAGCAGTTTGAAGCTCTTCCAACAAAAACTTTTTGCTGTGTAAAACAGAATAAGCTGCCAGCGCTATTAACAAATTTACAGGCTGTAATTAGAAATAAACTAATAGAATGTGATAGTGAAACTGCAATAGCCAAGCACCGGTAATAATATACGGCACATAACTTAATTTAGAATAAAAGTTTGTATTATAGATTGATATACATATATAAATAAATATGATAATTTAATTTTTTACATTAATTTATAGAAACCGTAATATAAATGTATCCAGAATTTCGCTTCAACAAATGCAAAATCAAATTCAAAATCAATTCTTATTTTTTTACAATTTTACTGGATATAGCCGTATGGCCGTATGTAACCAAGATTAAAACTGTCGACGCGGTGGCCATATTAATTAGTTTACGCAGTGGCCGCTTGTGTCGCACAGAATATTTAAACTCCCAATTGCATCGACCACTTGTGTGAAAGGTTCATATAAAATGTATCCTGCTGAAGGAAGCCTCATGAATTATTACGTTCCGATTCAAGATGCTGATGAAACTTCACCGTGTAAGAAGAAGAAATGTAACAAGTAAGTTTTAATTAACTTAAAGAATTTTTTATACTTTTTAAATATTTTTTACACCTTTTAAATATTTATATAAATAATATATTTTTACTCCCTAGCATTTCATCCGAGCCTCGTCGTGCGGTTCGTATATTCGGAAGACGATACGCCTTAACCCCGACGTCATACAAATATTTGGACATTGGAATAAACGTTGGAGCTGTATCTTGCGTGGAATTGATTCTCGGCGATAATCGGGGCAATCAAATAATATTGCCTTTTGAAACATGGAAATCGCTGATGCAGAAACGTGGGGACATTGAACAGCTCCTACAATCGACTGAAATCCCATTGCGGGTCCGAGATTTAACATTCGAAGTGGTTAAAATATCTGATTCGAATATTATAAAAATAGGATTATCCAATAATTCTTTATATATGAAACCGCCAACTCTATTATATTTATTCGATTTTGAAAAATGCATAGATCATATGTATTACTAGCTATGCGAAAATACTCATATTGTTAATGAAAAATTCAAACAATTTGTAACTGTTTTACAACAGAATAATATCGCTAATGTATGCGACGCTGCAAAAGCGATACGTGAAAGTGATATGTTTAACGGCGAATCACTCATAGATTGCGAGTTATTGACATGTGCTGTAAATGATATTCTTCACAATGCTTGTAATAAATAAGTTATTTTACTATTTATCTGTGAATTTAATTATTTATTCCATCCTTTATGTATGAATAAAAACAGTGTAATAGATATGCACATTCTGCAAACTTAGCATGCGGACGCTATCCTTCTCCTACACATTGCGGACGCCTCGCGCTATCTCTCTCATACCATCGTCTTACGAACGCTATCTCTCTCTCTCTCTCTCTCTTCCAAGTGCATGCTTCGCGCTATCCTTCTCGCACTGCCTTACGAACATCGTATCATCCACGTGCATGCCTCGCGCTATCTCTCTCACACCGCCTTGCGAACGCCATCCTTTTCCTACACGCGAACGCCTCGTGCTATCCTTTTCCCACGCTCATAGAATATCATTAGCGCTATCTCTCTCACACCTACTCGCGGACGTCTCGCGACGGTTAGGTTAGCGGGTCCCTCGCCTATCGGTTAGGACGCGGTCCCCCTCCCCCTCTCCGCGGACTCCTCGCCCATCGGTTAGGACGCGGTCCCCTTCCCCCCTCTCCGCGGAACCCTCGCCCATCGGTTAGGACGCGATTCCCCGCGTGACGTCATACCCCCGCGCCGGTTTCCCCTCGCCCCTCACCCCCCCTCAGAGGACCATGGCTTAGAACCGGCCTATATACCCTACTGATGTCACGTGACATGTCATGGACTAATCAGGTAATACTAGAAAGAAATGCCAAAATCCAAACGCACCTCTTTTTCGCTGAAATAGTGGCGACCATCGACATATAGTACTGGACGGAGCATGCGGCAAGATTTCTTTGTTCTTTCGTATTAAGCGACCTAGAAAGGGAAAAGTAGAAGTGTGGGCACGGATCTCTCATTCTATTCTCGTTTCATTGGTTGATTTTTGTCTAAGGAGAAAAGGAACAGTACCGTATTCTTATAAGTTGGGAACATCCTTAATCTTATTGCTACTTATAATAGCGTTTTCGAATGTAGCAGGTTTCATCGCTCTCAGAGCGATTAATGACATTATTTCATCGTCTCTGCCAATAAAAGGCTTGAATTTATATTAAAATATAGTGATTAATTGAACCAGGTTAACTCGTTCATTCGAAAACGCTATAAGTGTGTAACGTATATGAACATAAAAGTGATATTACTATATACGTTACAAATAATTAGAGTAATATGGTTTCTGCGTGTTTATTGTGCAAAACGTATGGATTAGACAAAGATGTATAAAATTTTGAAATGTCTCATGGTCCTATAGAGCTCCATGAGCCACTACTACCCACACATCGTCTTGTCTCTTTCTACGTCTGTCAACACAATTTCGGTTCCATGCTCCGTCAGTACTATATGTCGATGGTGGCAAAAGCCAAACAATGGGATCGCTCATTAGAGTATGTATAAAGTTCAATGACATCTACTTAAGGAAAATTTTACTCGATGGCTGTTCCGAACTAAGGGTGCGAACCCATGCAGCGGAATAGTGTAACGCGGAACGAAAGCGGAACCAATCACGAGCGTTCCACAGTTTCGTTTTGTTTTCAGTAGTTTCTAGCGGAATAGGTTTCACAGATCGCGTAATGTACATTCACATCTATACATGTACACATGGTATTGGGCGTTTTCCAGCAAGGTACACAGACGACACAGTGTATTACACATTATCACATAATTGGCTGTCAAATGAAGAAATTTAAAATATAGCCAATCGCGTGATAATGTGTAGTACACTGTGTCGTCTGTGTACCTTGCTGGAAAACGCCCTGTAAAAGTTAACTTCAAAATTTTCTTTTATCTCTCAAAAATGAATAATAATTTGTAATAATTAATAATTTATCTCTGTTTCTGTACTGACCACGTTGCTCGACGCTGCCAATTTAACAAAGTATGGGTGTACATACATATAGTTTCGTCATTTTCGTTACGTGGATTTCAAGTCCCTACATCCCCATGGAGCGGAATGAGCGCAAATAGAACGAACAGAATGTCTCTAAAATGATTTTTAGATATTGTTTTTATCGGTCGTTTTTTATTATCATGTACATAAATATTGAAATAAATGCGTCCTTATTGGAAATATTGATTAAAAATGTTAAATAAGTTAAATAAGTTTCAACGCGGTTTTAACCCTTTTGAAATAATGACTTAGTTGCGCACCCGCTGTAGAAAGAGAGGTACTATATGGGAGGCCTATGTTTGTCTCTTTTCCTAGCATCTCATTCGTGATTCTATCCCCCTCCATATAGAAAATCACCAATGAAATGCTAGGAAAAGAGACAAACATAGGCCTCCCATATAGTACCTCTCTTTCTACAGCGGGTGCGCGTTTATCTATCTCGCAATGCTCAATCCAGTCTATATATCTATATATCACGTATACTATAATATCGGGTGCACCCGGGTGGGGAATCGGAACACAGCACTATATTGGCCAATTTCACCAAGTCCGGTTAGATGAACCGACGGTTAAAATTAGCAGGGTTCCAACTGAAATGATATGAATGCTTGGTTTTCCTTCACCTCTATTTTCTGTTGGCCATCCTGCTAATTTTAACCGTCGGTTCATCTAATGCCCGTATCAGACTACGCATTGAAGATTGAGATTGAAGATTGAAGATTGAAATTTGACCAATCAGGACAAAGAAATTTTAGTTCCTTTTGTTCTGATTAGTCAAATTCCAATCTTTAATCTTCAATCTTCAATTTTCAATGCGTAGTCTGATACGGGCTTAAGGGCCAATTTCACCAAGCTCGTTTAGATTAAGGGTCGGCAGGAGTGACGGCCAAACTTCGAATTGATATTGGAGACCTCGCGCGGTGACAATGCGAAACTCCGATTTCAGGATTACCAATCTGACAAATAAATTCTCGATCTCTATATAGAGATATATGTCCATATACGTACACACATAGACATAGTATATCTAGACCGAGTGTTGAGGAATGGGGGCCGATGCCCACGTAGAAAAGGACATACTCTGTTTCGTGCCCCTTGCGTTCTCTCTCGCTCGCACGTAGCATGACGAAAGAGAGCGCTATGCTCTGTGCGAGCGAGAGAGAACGCAAGGGGCACGAAACAGAGTATGTCCTTTTCTACGTGGGCATCGGCCCCCGCTCCTCAAATAAAGGCAAACGCTCGGTCTAGATATACTATGTCTATGCGTACACACACGATTGAATTGCTCGCGTGGACGCACCGTGGAGAGGAAAGATAAAAAAGGATCAACGATCACGTTATCCTTGTTCCTCTAGCGTATCGCTTTATAGCCGAGATACGGCCTGAAAATGCTTTTTGGCCTCTCGTGGCAAAAAACAGTAATGCAACTAGGCTAACAAGCTAGTTTTTGTAAATTTTATATTTGTTTATGCACATTTATGCGTATATATATGTATCAATAATATCTAAAAATTATATATATGATTAAAAATTGTATGACGATAAATTATAACAGTAAAATAATAACTCACAGAGTGAACTAATATACAATATGTAAAACACGGGCACTTATTAGACTTGGCAATTTATTGCTTTTTTACTTGTTGTTTTTTCATCGATACTTTATGTATTGTCAGCACGATAGAGCGACAAGGAGAGAACGATTGTTAATTCTTGGCTTACATTATCTTTCAGTAATTGCAAATTTATAAACCGACAAGTATGCTATCTTAATTTCTTTTCGAGTATATCAATATTATCGTGTAAAAATGTCTGCTACATAAATACTGATAATATGAAAGCATTTACAAGAAATATGTGATGGCTCAGTGCAAGAGTGTTCAATCTATCACGCAGTAGACTCAAGTTCAATTCCACAGACATCTCAACAAAGTTTTTTTTTATTTTTTGTTATATAAACATTATTACATTTTGTGTGAGAATTATATTTAGAATAATTATTAAAATTTTGAAAATATGTTGACCATTTTAATTGTATATATGTGTATAAAAAATGTACTTTATGTAATTTAATATATCTTGTAATAAACCAATAATAGCTAGGAGAGAAAAGCTATTATTATTTTATTTTATTATTATTAAATATATTAAATATATTAATATTAACATATTTTCAAAATTTTCAAATTTTGTATTCGATATAATTCTCAAAACATAAAATGTAATAACAAAACACATATAAAAATTTTTTTGAGATATCTGTGGAATTGAACTTGGAGTGTACTGCATGATAGACTGAATATTTTGCACTTCGTCGTTACATGTATTATTTATATATATGCTTTCATATACCAGTACTCGTATGTGCTTACGCGATATCGGTACAATTGAAGAAATATAATATAATTGTCTATGAATATATAATATAATCGTCTACGATTAAGACTGTTAAAAGATAATGTAATGTCAAACAAGAATTGACAATCATGCTATTTCTCTATCCCGCTAATATGATAAACGAAATATCGATAGTAACAAAGCAACAAATCTCACAAAGTCTAACAGGCACCCGTGTCTTACATATTGTATATTTATTCACTCTGTTATCTATATTATTATTGATCATCATACAATATTTAATTGCACGTATAATTTTAACTATAATTTAAACATATATATGCATACATGTATATACGTAAATATAAAATTCTCAAAGAATGGGCGCCCGTTAGTCATGTTGCATTACTGCTTCTTGCCACGATAGGCCAAAAAGCATTTTCAGGTTTAGGCCGTATTTCGGCCGTAAAGCGATACGCTAGAGGAACAAGGATAGCATGCGATTGTCGCTCCTTGTCTGACATTATCGCCCAACAATCGCTTCCATGTGCTCAACATATCGGTGTGCTTTCACGGACGCTACACATATGCGATGAAAGAGAGACAAAGACGGAGCAATCATCTCTCTTTGTCAAACGATCAGTGTACTACTAGAAAAATGTCCCCATTAGCTGCTCCTTGCATATCGCTCTAGTGATATCCATTTTTTTCGTATGTAGCCTCGAAGAAGTCATATTTCTTCCTCTAACTTTTTTTGCTATATTCTTTGCAAAGCTTAGATTGGCGCTACAGAGCCGGATTTTGCATTTTGGCTCTCAAAAAATTTATAATTAATAAAATACAGCTCATGGCCAACTGCACCTAATCCGCCATGAGCTGTACCAGAGCTGTACCTTATTTATCAATTGATGAAATATTATTTTAACTCTTTTTTCCAAAAAATCGCTCTGTAGAGCCAATCTTACGATCCTACTGATTACGAATATTGCTGTTAGAATTTAATTTTCTTTGTATTTTGGCCGTAATACGAAAAAAACGTATCCGTAGTTCACGGCTTCCCGCGAGAGGTCTCTACTGTCTCTCCTGCCGACCCTTAACCGACGGTTAAAATTAGCAGGGTGGCCAACAGAAAATAAAGGTGAAGGAAAACCAAGCATTCTTATCATTTCAGTTGGAACCCTGCTAATTTTAACCGTCGGTTAATCTAACCGAGCTTGATGAAATTGGCCCTAAAGCCCGTATCAGACTACGCATTGAAAATTGAAGATTGAAGATTAAAGATTGGAATTTAACTAATCAGAACAAAAAGGACTAAAATTTCTTTATTCTGATTGGTCAAATTTCAATCTTGAATCTTGAATCTCAATCTTCAATGCGTAGTCTGATACGGGCATAACCGGACTTGGTGAAATTGGCCCTTGGTGAAATTGGCCCTAACCGAACTTGGTGAAATTGGCCCTATGTCGATGATCTAATCGGATTTGGTGAAATTGGCCTTAAGGGTCGACAGGAGTGACGGTGGAGACCTCTCGCGGGAAGCCGTGAATTACGAATTCGTAGTCTACGTCCTACAGCCAAAATAAAGAGAAAATCGGATTCTAATGATGATATTCGTATTCAGCAGCATCGTCTTCTTAGACGTACAGAGCGTTTTTTTTGAAAAAATGATCAAAATAAAAATTCTAATATTGACAAACAACATACAGCTGATTGTAGATCAGGTGTAGTTGCTCACGAATTCATATTATATTTTTATTATTAATTTTTAAGAGCCAAATTGCAAAATCCGGCTCTGTACGACTAATTCTAACAATGTAAGGAATACATCAAAACAAGTTTCATGAAAAAATATTAATTTTTCGAGATGTAGGACGAAGACTACGAATTTCACCACATCTGTATCTAAAGTGCAGCTAATAGCAGAACATGGGGAATATTCCGTAGTGGTACACTGACTGCTTGACAAAGAGAGATGATTACGCCGTCTTTGTCTCTCTTTCATCGCATATGTGTAGCGTCCGTGAAAGCACACCGATATGTTGAGCACATGGAAGCGATTGTTGGGCGATAATGTCAGACAAGGAGCGACAATCGCATGCTATCCTTGTTCCTCTAGCGTATCGCTTTACGGCCGAAATATGGCCTGAACCTGAAAATGCTTTTTGGCCTCTCGTGGCAGAAAGCAGTAATGCAACATGACTAACGGGCGCCCATTCCTTGAGAATTTTATATTTACGTATATACATATATGCATATATATGTTTAAATTATAGTTAAAATTATACGTGCAATTAAATATTGTATGATGATCAATAATAATATAGATAACAGAGTGAATAAATATACAATATGTAAGACACGGGTGCCTGTTAGACTTTGTGAGATTTGTTGCTTTGTTACTATCGATATTTCGTTTATCATATTAGCGGGATAGAGAAATAGCATGATTGTCAATTCTTGTTTGATATTACATTATCTTTTAACAGTCTTAATCGTAGATAATTATATTATATATTCATAGACAATTATATTATCTTTCTTTAATTGTACCGATATCGCGTAAGCACATACGAGTACTGGTATATGAATAAAGCATATACAATAAATAATACATGTAATGACGAAGTGCAAAATATTCAGTCTATCATGCAGTACACTCCAAGTTCAATTCCACAGATATCTCAAAAAAATTTTTATATGTGTTTTGTTATTATATTTTATGTTTTGAGAATTATATTGAAAACAAAATTTGAAAATTTTGAAAATATGTTAATATTAATATATGTAATATATTTAATAATAATTAAATAAAATAATAATAACTTTGCTCTAGTAGCTATTCTTGGTTTATTACAATATATATTAAATACATAAATAAATTTTTTATACACATGTACAATTACAAAATGGTCAACATATTTTCAAATTTTAATAATTATTCTAAATATAATTCTCACACAAAATGTAATAACGTTTATATAACAAAAAATATAAAAAAATTTTGTTAAGATGTCTGTGGAATTGAACTTGAGTTTACTGCGTGATAGATTGAACACTCTTGCACTGAGCCATCACATATTTCTTGTAAATGCTTTCATATTATCAGTATTTATGTAGCAGATATTTTTACACGATAATATCGATATAATCGAAAAGAAATCAAGATAGCATACTTGTCGGTCTATAAATTTGCAATTACTGAAAGATAATGTAAGCCAAGAATTAACAATCGTTCTCTCCTTGTCGCTCTATCATGCTGACAATACATAAAGTATCGATGAAAAAGCAACAAGTAAAAAAGCAATAAATTGCCAAGTCTAGGAAGTGCCCGTATCTCTTACACGTTGTATATTAGTTCACTCTATTAGCTATTATTCTACTAATATTATTTATCATTATGCAATTTTGAAACATATGTAACATTTCTATATACTATTGGTATATATCTGTACATATGCGCATAAGTAAACATAAAATTTATAAAAAGTGGGCGCCCATTAGCCTTGTTGCATTACTGCTTTCTGCTACGAGAGGCCAGAAAGCATTTTCAGGCCATATCTCGGCCGTAAAGCGATACGCTAGAGGAACAAGGATAGCGTGATCGTTGATCCTTTTCTATCTTTCCTCTCCACGGTGCGTCCACGCGAGCAATGCAATCGTGTGTGTACGTATACAGACATACACCTATACATCGAGACTGAGAATTCATTCCTCAGCGTTGGTAACCCTGAAACCTGAGTTTCACATTTTCACCGCGCGAGGTCTCCAATGTCAATTCGGAGTTTGCCCGTCACTCCTGTCGACCCTTAAAAGTAAGCCGAAATAAGAAAAAAGAAGAAGAAAATATATCAAGATGTTGTCGACCTCAAAAGATTCAGAAATTAAAGACGGAGAAAATAGGACTCTAATTAAGATCGTAGAACGGCCAACATTTATACTGAAAACTCGAGAAGGAGAAAGTAGAGCTGTTTCTCCAAGTCAACGCAATGGGCACAAGTACGATATTGTTTATTAATTACAATAATTATTAATTTACATATTTTGTCATTTGTTACAATGTACACAATAATATAACAAAAAAATTTTAGAAAGGATACTGATATATCTTCAGGAGCACCAATGAAAATACCAGATTGTAAGTAATTAATATATAAAGTGATTTATATATGTGCTATGTATACAATACACATATATTAATATACTTCAATTTAATTTGAAAACATATATTATAACAGAAAAATAATATAAAATATATATTTTAGCAATTCGCATATTTTCAATATGTCCTGAAATGAGTACTTGTATCAAATTTATGGACGAAAATATGCAACTATGTGAAAATCCAATAGATTATCTATGCGACCAACAAGACTTTCTAGTTGTTGGGTGTCTAGGTGCACAAGGTGTTGGCAAATCAACAATTATGTCGCTATTAACATCACATTACTCGTATGTATTGCATTTATTTGTGTTATGTTACCTTTAGCTATTTTTATCAAAATTAATATTATTTTGATAATTTTATATTATCATTAGATCCAACATCTTTCAAGTCCAGGATTTATCGCATTACGAAAATGATGCAACAAATTGTACTACTGGAATAGATTTTTTTATAAGTAAAAATAGGGTAATATATCTGGATACGCAACCAATTCTTTCTGGACTTGTAACTGACTATTCTGTATGCTTTGATCAAAAAAAAACCACAACTGATTTTGTGAATACTGATTCTAATTTGGAGCTACAATCTCTACAATTTGCAGCATTCTTATTTTCAGTATGCCATGTTATTATATTTGTGCAAGATTGGTTTATTGATCCAAATTTGGTGAGGTAATTGTATAATAAATAATATTTGTTAATTTCTTGACAATAACAATAACCATCTTATTTTGTTATAAGGTTATAATGAAGAATTAAGTAACGTCTTTATATTTCTCTCTCTCTCTTATATAGATTTTTGCAAACTGCAGAAATGTTAAAACCATCCTCAACAACTATTATGGATCAAGATTATGTGGAATATTATCCACATGTTGTATTTTTGCATAACAAAGTAGGATTACAAGATTTTATGCCAAATATTATTGACCAAATGAAGGTGCTTTATCATATATATATTACAAATTTTCAATATATAATTTATTTTCTGAAATGCAATAAAAAATCTATCTTTTAAATCTTTATTTTTTCCATTGTCCTATTCTTAATTAACTAGATTATCTTAAACTTAAATTCTTTTATTGCACTTCTCTTTCATTATCATTAAATTTTCATTAATAAGATTATAGATCTGTCTTTCAGTTGCTTTCTTACTCTAAATTGATTACATATATATGACAATATTTTCATTCTATGCATGTGTATAAAAATTGTTAAAATATGAGTGAAGATAAAATTAAAAATGGACAGATTATTAAATTCCATCAATGTACTAAAAATTTAATTGTTATTTAGGCGTGCCTACATTTTCAGAGTTATTATATTTTTATATTTTTTACAGGAATTTTATAATAAAGTATTTTCAAGTTCTCGGCTACAAACTCATAGCGGTATAGATATGAGCCATTGTTCAACAGAAAATGTTTTAAACTTATTTTTGATACCTTCAAAGAAAGAAGGTAAAAGTCCACTTTAAGTCATTTATAGAAAATTTTATTTAATATTTGCTTATATTAATATTGTTTATTGCTTACTTATTGCAGAAGATATGATATTTTGTGAAAATGGAAAATCTCTCATAGACAAACTGCGAACGAAAATACATGGAGTTACTAGGAACCCAATGACGCCGTCTGTATTAACAGAAAAAAACTGGTAAATCAAATAATATTCTAAATTTAGTATCCTGTATTTTAGTCAAATTATCGTACTCGACTTAAGAATAAATTTTCTTATCTATCCTTGATTTTCTTTGTAATTTCCTAAACTTTAACATTTAAAATATTATGAGTACCAAAGTCAGATAGGCAAGCTAATTTATTGATAAGTACAGAATACACAAAAGTTTAACTTTTTGTAATTAATTATATATAATGAAATATAGATGTTATTATATATTGATAGGTACCATTATGTTTCAAAAGTCATGGAGGCAATAAAGAAAAGCCATCTATCTTCTGAATATGGAAGACTAATGCCTTGAACTTAAAAAAGCTGTTTACATAAAAGAAATAAAGGTATAATTCGCTTTATTATATGATACATTGTTTTTATAAATTATGATAATAAAATTAAAGTACTTAAAATACGAGTGCAATATAGAATTCACTCTTATGAATTATGGAATTTACATTTAACATCGTTTTTTAATTCAATATTTTTTAATTATTATTAACTATTATTTTCATCTGTATCGATTTTCTTATCATCAATGTTTTGTTCGATATATTAGAAATATTTTTCTCTTGAAGTACAAGATTGTATGCGCGTACGCACGGAACTGTTTTTAAATATAAATTTTGTCGTCTTTGAATTTTATGAATAATCTTCCTGTTCACTGTCAACTTGCTGCATTGATGCCATTTGTGCAACAGCCTGTAATTGCTGCCATTGTTGCTGCTCTGCAACTGCTTGTTCCTCTCTTGCTTTAGCAAATAGTTCTTGTTGTTGTCGTAATAATTCCTCTTCTGGAATTCCTAAATTTTCTAATCTAGTACTTTGACGCCTTCTTTTAGCTGCTACAGCTTTGCAGTCTCGTAATACAGCTTCCGCTTCCGCATTGTAATCGCCAAAACCTAATTTTTCAAGTGCTTGCAGAACGTGTTCTGCATTTATAGTTTTCTTCTGTTGCTGATTACAGATTTCATTCGCCTCGGAAGACAATAAATGAATGAATTCTGTACAACAGTTCAGGATGAGCTCCCTGGATTCATTTGCAACTCGCACATGGGGTAAGATTTCCTTGATTATTTTGTTAATTGATGCACGAGGAAGAGTGAGCTCGTCATCATCAGTTGGCGACATCGTAGCCGAGGCCATTTGGTTCCTGGAAAATATAAATATAAGACATTTTTTAAAGTTTTCGGAAGAATCTATATCAAATTATTTTACGAGAATGTAGGATATATAAAATTTAGTTGTATTATATATATATATATATATATATATATATATATATATATATATAATGTATGTATGTGTGTATGAATGTATGTGTACATATATATACGTATATGTATTAATTTTTTTATTATTAATGCGAATAAATCTGATACTTTCGTTACTTGTGGTCATTATTTAATTGGGAATTAATAATTCTCTTAAAAATTATCCTTACATTCAACAATTTATATAGTTTTTAATTATTAATTCGTCAAACAATATAATATTTACAGTAAAGATTCCTGATTATATTTATCACTTTATCATAAGCATTTGTAAGATTCTTAAGCACTTAAAGTAAAATTATCAGATAAGTGTTACTCAGATAAGTTTAACCAGAGAGATAATTTTATTTAGACTTCGAAATTTAAATAAGACATAGTATTTCTTATTAAATGAAGTAGACATCTTGTTGCTCCATAAATTTCAACAAAAACGAAGTATTGTATATATATAGTAATAAAATAAAATATATAATATCTAAATTGTTCGTTTATATAATGGTTTCTATTATAACATGAAATGTTTGCACAGTGCAAATGGGTTTTAACATATAATATGGTTATTATATCGTTTTTATGTTTTGATACAATATGTACAACAAATGCAATGAGATTTACTGGCATTGTGGAAAATATTACAGTGTATGCTATAAAAGATGAAAATTATCTTCAAAGTGACAATATGCTCAAGTCATTAAAATTGAATATATCCTGGATGCCACCAAATAAAGGAAAACAACCTTCTTCATACAGGTAAATAAGTATTGTTATCTCTAAGGATAATTTAAATATTTCAATCATTACATACATTAAAATGTTTATATATTATAGCATTATAATTACATGTATTCCAAAAGTAACCGATATAAATAAGAAAGAATGTATAGAAAGTTCTGCATTCTATAATGTACAAAATAAAAGTCCATTTAGCTTATTAGTGCCGCAGAATAAATTATTGAATGATATGCCGGAAATACAAATACGTCCGAATTGTACGTATAAGATACAAGTATATGCCAATCCAAGAGCTAAACCTGTAGGAAAGTTGCCCGAAGTAAGATTAAACACACATATACACAATGTGTAAACATGTTTCCAAAAAATATGTATTGTATTGTGTAGGTCATTTATACAGTTCCAAAATGTATAAATCGTAAATGCAGTTGCATGGATGCAAAAATGACCTTGCCTATTCCAAAAGTAAAAGTAATTCAAACGAAAAAAAATGTTGTTATAAATTGGAATATTACGTCAAATAGTTCTTACATTCATTCCTACATTATAAGGTAAGATTTTTTGATTTCATCTAATTGTTTGATTCTCGTATTGTTTTGTTGTACGTTTTATATCATATGTAATATAATATAATGTATATATAATATTCCAGTATTGGCATACCACTATCGACGTCAAAAGCAGGGTATTTTATATACAATATTACAAAGATAGGTAATGTGACCTCTACAAAAAATACTTTTAATTGGGATTTGAAGATTAATAATCAGTATGTAAAAATCGAAAATGGATACAAAATATTAGTGGAAGCACTAGATTACCGAGGTTGTTCAGGAACTCAAGGCAGTTTTACTGTTATTAATATAGACAAAATTAAAACATTAAATGGCAATATCGTTGTACATATCTTTTCAAAAAATATGCATTGACAATTAATATGTAAGTATGAAATTAATGTGTGTAATAATTATGTTGCAGTGGCTATTGCTTGCTGGTGTTGCTATGTGTGTTATATTAGGATTTATCAGCATTGTGTCAGTACGTAATAAAACTGAATATCAATTGGAATGGCCATTTAGACAGTAAAGTAGCAAATTGTCAAACTATTTTTTTTTTATCTTATCAATATATTATACGCTTATATGTATATTTTTGAATGATAGGAAACAAACTATTCCTGGATTTTCTGCTTATAAGTTGGCTCAATGGCCAAATTTAGTTTCCCAGAATAATATTGGTACATATGTCGAACAAAATTTAGAGGTAAATGAAGAAATATCAAATCATTACAGATATATTTGAAATTTCAAATGAAACTTATTGCAGGAAAATTGTTTCAAAACACAAAATGATAAATTTGAAGTGCCATACAAATATATAAATCTTATATATGAATTAGGAAAAGGACAGTTTGGCAGAGTATATTTAGGCAGCTTGAATAATGATGAAGATACATTAGTAGCTGTTAAAATGTTGCAATGCTCTGATACATACAATGAACCTGAAGCTAGACATCAACTATTGGAAGAAATCAAAATAATGAAAGCAGCTGGTTCTCACCCGCATTTGGTGAGCCTTATAGGTTGCTGCACTTTACCAGATAATCCTATATGTATACTTTTAGAGTACATGGAAGGTGGAAATTTGCTCGCATATCTGCATTCTAGAAGAAGAGTTGAATTGGATGATTTATCTTGGTACTGTTTTGAAAAGACTAGATATGTAAATGTTATTGAAAAAAACAAAAAGAAGGATGAAGATTTATGTGGTGAAATTAAGAGGCAACAATTTATAAAATTTGCACTTGATATTGCAAGAGGAATGGAGCATTTAGAAGGTAAAGGAATCACACATAGGGATTTAGCAGCAAGAAATATCCTCCTCGCTTCAGATCTAACGCTTAAGGTAGTGGATTCTATAATACAATTATTAAAAACATTGGCTTGGAAAACTTTAAGAATTTATTGGATATAGGTTTCTGATTTTGGCTTGTCTCGAAATGGAATATATGTGATAAACCATATGGTGGGAAAAGTTTGCCAACTCCCAATACGTTGGATGTCACCGGAAGCTATACGCGATCATGCTTTTTCTTCCAAAAGTGATGTCTGGTCATTCGGTGTTATTCTTTGGGAGATTGGAACTCTAGGTTCTTTTCCATATGCTAATATACAAAATGATGATTTGATGCGTTATTTAATTCAAGATAAATGTCGTCTAGCCTGTCCTAATATTGTTTCTCATGATATATATAAAATTATGTGTTCTTGTTGGAATACAGTGCCACATAATAGGCCCAGTTTTGCGCAACTTGTTTTAGATTTACAGACACTAAAAGAGCCTCTATATTTTATGCATGAAACAAGTAATCCTTGTTACACATTATTATCACTTTAATAGACCTTCAAAACATTTGATAAATAGGTATTCATGTATGTATGTATGTATACATAAATATATAAATAAAAAATGTGGCTAAAGATATAAATTATTAATATTAAAGTATTATAAAGTATCCTAACCCAGAAAGATTTTATATATTCAATTTATAAAAATCTACAGTTAAGCTTTGAAGTTTTTATTCCATGGAATAATATAAAAGCTGATATTGAGAAATGAAATAATTATTATATATAAATATTAATATATAAATATTTTTTGTGTTTAAAATATTTTAATATTTTTAAATACAGTATATATTAATATAACTATCAAGAAAAGTAAACTGTGAACTCTTCAACAAGATGATAGGATAACAAGGTTATGTTCAAAGTAAACTAATTTAAACAAATTTCTTAAAATATGTTAAAGATTGCTAAAATAAGATGGATTTCAAAGTATAAAGTTGCAAAGAACACAAGAAAATAGTCAAATTTATGCCATTCTCTAAAAGTTTTTAATATATATATATATAATACTTTTAAAGCAATATATACTTTTCGATATATCGGAATAGTGAATTAGAGATTGGTTGTGTTTTTTAATACACTTACTTATTCTCCTACTTCGTTATTGACGAATTGTAAAACAATTAAATGCTAATATTGGTGTCTTGTTTTTTTCTGTTTACTCCATAGCATATACAAACATATAAAGATAGACCCAGCATTAGCTATATCAGAGAGAAGAATGAGAGTCGCCACCAGCGTTGCCAACGCAGAATTTCGGCGTGTCACTAGATGAAGCTGAAAAGGTCACAGTTTAGAAACAAAAGTCACTAAATATTTTTACGTGTTTTTTATTTTGAAAAACTTTAAATGTTTTAACATCTTTAAAATGTTTCGATGTTTAACAAATATATATTATTAATAAACAATTCTTTGAATATAATAAGTTGCATATATATATAACCCTTTATAATGTATTAGAGAGCAATTCGCCATGAGTAGGGTTGGGCAATTTGGCGCTGCGAATGGTTTCCTACGATTCCTACGTATAAAAACGTATAATACGTATAAAACGTATAAAACGTATTATCAGAGAGAAGTCTAAGGCCGGATTCACACCTTGGCAGAAAAGCAGAAAGCAGAAAAGCAGAGGCCAATCAGAACTCGCGCTAAAAAAGCAGAATATACTGCTTATTTTCAGCGCGAGTTCTGATTGGCTTCTGCTTTTCTAGCACGAGTTCTGATTGGCTTCTGCTTTTCTGCTTTCTGCTTTTATGCCAAGGTGTGAATCCGGCCTGAGGGTGCCATTACATAGAGCGCGGAAACGCGGATTAGCGTAAAACCCGAATCACATTAGCGGCTCGCGGCTGCGATTGCGATTGCCTCAGCCAATCAGAAAGCACCAATTGCAAGTATGATTGGAGCGTAGCAAATCACAATCACAAACGCAATCGCAATCGCAGCCGCGAGCCGCTAGTTTGATTCGGGCTTAACGCGGAACAAGAATGGAAACAATCGCAAGCATTCTGCAGTTTTCGTTACGCTCGCGATTGGTTCCCTTTTCGTTCCGCGTTACGCTAATCCGCGTTTCCGCGCTTCATGTAATGGCACTCTGAGAGCGGCCATCCCAGCGTTTTTCGTACGATAGCTTTCGGTTCCGTACAGCAGCGCCTCTATGTCCATTTTACAGACGCTTCCCTGCCGAAAATGGTCGATTAAAACGGATTTAAAAAAATGTAATCCGAATCGATCGGGATTTCTGCACCGAAAATGCGGTATTAAAACCGATTGAAAATAGTCAA
The DNA here is from genome assembly GCA_907163055.1 of Formica aquilonia x Formica polyctena. NCBI lineage: Eukaryota > Metazoa > Arthropoda > Insecta > Hymenoptera > Formicidae > Formica > Formica aquilonia x Formica polyctena. Next base: position 18,102 of record CAJQTV010000426.1, read on the forward strand.
ATCGAATTTAGTACGCTTCAGGCGAGATTAATGTTGGATGATATATCTCCACCTCAATCCGAAATTATACGATTTCATAAAGTTATAATTAAACCTGTTTTAATGCAATTGAATTGGAATTTACCATAGTCAATCCATAGGTAAAAATAATCCCTTTTAATAAAAAATTTTATCATTTCGCAGATGAAAAGTAAATTGATTTTATGTAGTGTGAAGTCGGATTTGCTGTTATGATGAGTCACAATCAATTACTGAATCGGTGTTTCTACAATTGAAACGGACTCAGTTGTTAAAAACAAATATACGATTTCTCCGCAGAGGGTCCGCCTTATATTCCCGCTTGACCGCTTTCTACTTCCAGGTTGGCTCGCTCGACCTTCGGCGCGTAGCGGCGCCGCCCGGAACTACGCGCGGACGCGCGAGCGCGTGGGCCGCCAAGTTGCGGGTCGCACTATTGTATCGCGGATTGTGCTTAATGTGACGACCTACGGCAGCCACAATATCCATTCGATTATTCGTGTTTATTTGGATTGACAACAATATGGATTAGAATGTAATGATTTTAGATTGGAAATAATCCGCGAAAGCGATATTAAAACCGATTATAGTTCGTTCGGAATTAAAATCGATTACTTTTTAATCCGGGCGCGGATTGAACCGATTAAAACCGATTAAAACGGATTATGTTGTAATCGGTTTTAATCGACCATTTTCGGCAGGGTTGGAACTATATGGCCACGTCCACTTTCGGTGGCATGATAAAATAACCAATTAGTTCATGTCCATGCTACGTCCACTTTTCGATACTGTCGGTCTCGGTTCATGTCCGTGCTACATCCACTTTTCGATATTGTCGATGCTGGTAGTACACTGATCGTTCGACAAAGAGAGATGGTTGCGCTGTCTTTGTCTCTCTTTCATCGCGTATGTGTGTAGCGTCCGTGAAGACACACACCGATACGTTGAGCACACGGATGCGATTGTTGGGAGATAATGTCAGACAAGGAGCGACAATCGCGTGCTATTCTTGTTTCTCTAGCGTATCGCTTTAAGCCCGAATCACACTAGCGGCTCGCAGCTGCGATTGCGATTGCCTCAGCCAATCCGAAAGCACCAATTGCAAGTATGATTGAAACGTAGCAAATCACAATCACAAACGCAATCGCAATCGCAGCCGCGAGCCGCTAATGTGATTCGGGCTTTACGGCCGAAATATGGCCTGAAAATGCTTTCTGGCTTCTCGTGACAGCAGTAATGCAACAAGGCTAATAAGCGCCCACTTTATGAGAATTTTATACTTGCGTATATACATATGTAGATATATATGTTTAAATTATAGTTAAAATTGTACCTACAATTAAATATTGTGTGATGATCAATAATAGTAGGATAATAGATAACAAAGTGAATAAATAAAAAATTCGTAAGACGGGTGCCTGCTAGACTTGATGATTTGTTGCTTTGTTAATATCGATACTCCGTGTATCATAATTTTGATTTCCATTTGTTTCCTTCTGTAAAAAACTATATAATATATATTTTATAGATTATTGTATATATATAAAATAAAAATAAACTATTTTTATTTGTAATAAATTTTTTTTACATATATTTGCAATTTGTAATATCTAATTATATAGTTTGAAAAAGACATAAACATTTTAAATATATTTCTTAAAATATAATGTTTAATAAATAAATGTATGTAAGTACCATAAACTTTAAAAAACAGTAAAAAAATCTCGGGTTTGAATTCTGATTTGCATCGTGACAGACCGAACATTTTCCATTGATCCACCGCACGTTGAAATGGACATTAATGCTATCGGTACTTGTAGTATATTTACATATAAGATCATGTGAATCCCTTTTTAAGTTAAAATTATCATTTAGCATTGCTTTTTATGATTTATACTCTTTGTTTTAAGAATGGGAAAGGGAAAAACAATTTTTAATGCAGATGTCTTACGTAACGTTATATATAAAAAAATGTATATTTTATTGTACATAATGTTTAATGAAGATTACAAAAACATGTACAAAAAGCTATTTAATCTGAAACATTATCTTTTTTCTAGAATCGTTTTATCAAACAAAATTCGGTTTATTGAAGTATTAATCTTTTTTTTTAATATTTACTTTCTATACTATAAACATCAATATATGCTATTTTAATGAAATAACTGTACGTAATATATATGTCTAGAATATATATATATTATTCTCGCGATAGAGTAGAAAAAAAAGATTAATACTTCAATAAACCGAATTTTGTTTGATAAAATGATTGTAGAAAAAAGAGAATATTTCGGATTAAATAGCTTTTTGTATATATTTTTATAATTTTCATTAAACATTATGTACAATAAAATTATATTTTTTATATCGTACAAGATATTTGCATTAAAAATTGTTTTTCTCTTTCCCATTCTTAAAACAAAGAGTATAAATCGTAAAGAGCAATGCTAAATAATAACTTTAATTTAAAAAGGGATTAACATAATCTTACGTAAATGTACTACAAAAGTACCGATAACATTGATGTTTTTTTTTTCAATAGCGCGCGGTGGATGATTGGAAAACGCTTGGTCTCTCACGACGCAGATCGGGGTTCCAATCTAAAGGATTTTTTTTTTTTTTACTATTTTTTAAAGTTTATGATACATCATTACATACATTTATTTATTAAATAATTATATTTTAAGAAATATGTTTAAAATATTTGTCTTTTTCAAACTATAATTACATATTACAAATTGTAAATATATGTAAAAAAATTTTATTACAAATAAAAATAGTTTATTTTCATTTTATATATATACAATAATCTAAAAAATATATATTATATAGTTTTTTACAGAAGAAAATGGAAATCAAGATTATGATACACGGAGTACCGATAGTAACAAAGCAACAAATCATCAAGTCTAGCAGGCATCCGTCTGACGTATTATGTATTTATCCACTTTGATATCTATTATCCTAGTATTATTGATCATCATACAATATTTAATTGCAGATACAATTTTAACTATAATTTAAACATATATATCTACATATGTATATACGCAAGTATAAAATTCTTATAAAGTGGGCGCTTATTAGCCTTGTTGCATTACTGCTGTCACGAGAGGCCAGAAAGCATTTTCAGGCCGTATTTCGGCCGTAAGCGATATGCTAGAGGAACAAGGATAGCACGCGATTGTCGCTCCTTGTCTGACATTATCTCCCAACAATCGCATCCGTGTGCTCAACGTATCGGTGTTGTGCCTTCACGGACGCTACACACATACGCAATGAAAGAGAGACGAAGACAGCGCAATCATCTCTCTTTGTCAAACGATCAGTACTACCAGCATCGACAATATCGAAAAGTGGATATAGCATGGACATGAACCAAAATCGACAGTATAGAAAAGTGGATGTAGCACGTACATGAACCAATCTTATGTTTTATCGGCTCCGAAAGTGGATGTGGCCATGTAGTTCCAGGCGGTGTAAAATGGATGTACGTGACGCTAGTGTACGACCTAGAAAAAGCATCTCACGGAAAACGGCAGCGTGGCGACTCTCATTCTTCTCTCTGATAGAAGGTACTAAATCTGGTGACACAGTCACTGAGTTGGCAACGCTGGTCGCCACGCTACCGTTTTTCGTGAGACGCATTTTCTAGGTCGTACACTAGCGTCACGTACATCCATTTTACGCCGCCTGGAACTACATGGCCACATCCACTTTCGGAGCCGATAAAACAACCGATTGGTTCATGTCCGTGCTACATCCACTTTTCGATACTGTCGATTTTGGTTCATGTCCATGTGCGTAGCGTCCGTGAAGGCACAACACCGATACGTTGAGTACACGGATGCGATTGTTGTGAGATAATGTCAGACAAGGAGCGACAATCGCGTGCTATCCTTGTTCCTCTAGCGTATTGCTTACGGCCGAAATACGGCCTGAAAATGCTTTCTGGCCTTTCGTGACAGCAGTAATGCAACAAGGCTAATAAGCACCAACTTTATAAGAATTTTATACTTGCGTATATACATATGTAGATATATATGTTTAAATTATAGTTAAAATTGTATCTACAATTAAATATTGTATGATGATCAATAATACTAGGATAATAGATAACAAAGTAAATAAATACAAAATACGTCAGACGGATGCCTGCTAGACTTGATGATTTGTTGCTTTGTTACTATCGATACTCCATGTATCATAATCTTGATTTCCATCTTTTTTCTTCTGTAAAAAACTATATAATATATATTTTTTAGATTATTGTATATATATAAAATGAAAGTAAACTATTTTTATTTGTAATAAAATTTTTTTACATATATTTACAATTTGTAATATGTAATTATAGTTTGAAAAAGACAAATATTTTAACGATTAAAAGTAGGCTCGTTAGAATTTAACAAAAAAATATAAATAAATAAGGCCTTTACGAGCAATATATGGATGAACAATTTAGTTTTAATTTTAATTTATTACATAAAAATTGTGGGACGTTTCGACACTCTACTTGTGTCTCCTCAGCCACTCAAAAAATTAACAATAAGGCGCCCGGCGCAAGATCAATCATACATCATGGTTTGATCAATACAACGTATATATGGCATCCATCACCTCTATCAGTGGTCGCAAATGTGCTCCTCATGTGGTCCAATGACTTTGAATTTTAAGTGAGGTCATTGTGTTTTCACAGATGAAATCAAACGTCATGTTGGTAAAATTTGTTTGTAGCGCAATGCATAGTCAGTTATTATCTGTCAATATTTTACATCATTACTATTATATATAAACTAATATTACAATCAAATGCAAAAATCACTTACAATTTTTATTCCTACTAGTCAAACGAAAGAACAATATTATGTAAAGGAAGTTATCTAGCGCTGTCACTGACTCGAAATGAGAGATACAGGCATTGTGTGGATCTTTTATATGTTTTGTAAAATGTCAAGCACGCAGACGCAAAATGTGAGACTCGCTATTTAAGATTTTGGAACATCAAGCAACGGAAAGTATGCATGGTCTAACAATTCTATTTCGTCCATGATATTAAGGCCGTTTCTTTGTTTTTTTTATGAAAATCGCCTCTGATATTAATCTTTTGTGATAATTGGATTCTTGATCCAAAATCTTAATATTGTCCCAATACATATGATGGTTTATTTCAATTGCGTGTTGGGAAACCACTGATTGTTTTTTGTTAAGTTTATGTTCATTAATTCGGGTTTTTAATTGCCTCTTTGTTTGTCCTACATATGACGCATCGCAATCAGTACACCCAATTTTGTATATGACGTTTTTATTACAATAAGCAGGACTAACGTCCTTGTGGACTCCAACGAAACGGTTGAGGCGATTAAAACATTTGAAACCAGTGGCAACATCGATGTTTTTGAAAGATACAGAAAATGATTCGGAAAGACCTTTAATGTAGGGTAACGCTATGAATTTTTTGTGGTTATTGTTGTCTGTGTCATTGTTTACCATGTGCGTGATGTTATGATTTCTGTTTAAATTAACCGTAATAAGATTTTTTATTCTGATATAGAGTATTTGAAAATGTAAGGAAGAGGATAACCATTATTCATAAGTACATTGATGCAAAAAATAATATTCTTTTCATGAAATTCAGGATGAGATAATAAAATGGCTCTGTCGATTAAGTTGTATATAGTGCCTATTTTATGGCATGATGGATGGTTAGAAAAATATGACAGATATCTGCCAGAGTATGTTGGTTTTTGGAACCAATCAATGACCAAATGTACACCACACCAGTAAATTTTTAGATCCAAAAAACCGATACATTGGTTCTCCTCTAACTCACACGTGAATTATATTCTATTGTGGTATGAATTGTAAATCTGTAAGATCTTATCTATTGAGCTCCTGGGAGCTGCCAAAAAATGTCATCAACATATTTGTAATAAAGCGGTAAATCAAGTCCAATCTTAGCCAGAGCTTTATTTTCTATGTCTTGCAAAACAATGTCCGCTATGATGGGGGACAATGGCGAACCCATGGGGGTGCCAAATGTTTGTTTGTAAATGTTATTGTCAAACGTAAAGTAAGTGGATGTTAAAATGAATTTGATAATGTTGATGAAATCATTTTTTGGAATGTCAGTCATTTTCTGTATATATGGCCATCTGTCATTAACCCCGGACAATGCTAAATCCACAGAAACATTAGTAAACAAAGAGACAATATCTAGAGAAATTAAAATGTCTGATCTATTATATAAAATGTCTGACCTATTATATATTTTATGTAATAAATTAAAATTAAAACTAAATTGTTCATCCATATATTGCTCGTAACGGCCTTATTTATTTATATTTTTTGTTAAATTCTAACAAGCCTACTTTTAATTGTTATTTTTATACGCTGGCCTAAAAAATGCGTTATAATATTAGCCAGATTTGTCAACAATTTGGTTATAACACATCCACAATTTTTAAACAGTGGATTGACGAGAATTACAAAGTTGTACGTCTTTATTCTAAGATCCATGCGCTAAAATTGTACAAGATTAATTGCGTCACCCCTCCACATTTATATGGCACAAAGAGATTTAATTTCTACCTTTGTAATGACAATTCTGTCAAAAAATTGGAAAGGCTTGTCGATTGTTTTCATATGAAAATCATCGGTTTGGAAATTTCTGACTCATACAGAACTATACAAAAATATAAACATAGTCTGTCTCATCTGTCTAGGTCTCTTTCTAATTTATTACCATCACATGTTTGGAATCAAATCTTCAGGTATCACTCTGTGTCATTTAATAATTGTTACAATAGATTGACAAAAAAATCCGAAACAAGAATCCGGTGGATTAAAAGCAAACGCGACAAACAAAGACTTTCAGAATTAAATCCAATCCAATATTTTTATTCTACAGAAAACAGAGACGATACAACAAAACATGTTTTCTCATTAAAAGAATATCCTCACACAACTTCCCAGATTCCCATCACTGTTACCCTTGATCTGTTCTTAAATACAACATTCAGTCCATTTGATTCAGTAAATAATAAATGGTTCGTTAACATATTAGGACATAGCATCCCAAAAGAAACAGAGTGTTTATTACAACTTGGAGACAGATTTTCACTTCCGTTTGGCAACAAAGAACATATGATTCATGAATTCATTAAAGATGTTGAAAGTAATATAAAAAAATTAGACAATAATACAAAGCTCATGATTAGAAACAAAGCTGTCCAGCAGTTGCAAAATTTAAAAAATAAAAAACCTATATTTCTATCTGTTGACATTTCTCTTATCAGTATGTACAGATCAACGGTCAATTTCACTAAAGAAAATAATAATATTTTTTCACGAGAGCAGACAAAGGCAATACAACTGTAGCCATGAACAGAGATAAATACATTTCTTACATTAATGAGATGCTGAGCGACAAAGACACCTACATTACTGTTAAAAAAAATCCAATCAAAAAAATCGAATCTGACATTAATAACATGTTAAAAAAGTTCCTAGATAAAAAATACATTTCTATACAATCGTACCATCATCTTAGATCAAGTGATGGCTTACTGCCTAAAGCCTATGGTATTCCAAAAATTCATAAAACAGGCTATCCGTTACGCATCATAGTTTCCTCCATCAATAGCCCATTATATGCAATCGGTAATTTTTTGCACAAAATCTTAAATGACAGTTTGCCACAAGCTTGCGGCTATGTAAAAAACAGTTTTCAACTATTTGATTGCCTTTCCAATTTAAAGATAGATGAATCAGACATTTTAATTTCTCTAGATATTGTCTCTTTGTTTACTAATGTTCCTGTGGATTTAGCATTGTCCGGGGTTAATGACAGATGGCCATATATATAGAAAATGACTGACATTCCAAAAAATGATTTCATCAACATTATCAAATTCATTTTAACATCCACTTACTTTACGTTTGACAATAACATTTACAAACAAACATTTGGCACCCCCATGGGTTCGCCATTGTCCCCCATCATAGCGGACATTGTTTTGCAAGACATAGAAAATAAAGCTCTGGCTAAGATTGGACTTGATTTACCGCTTTATTACAGATATGTTGATGACATTTTTTGGCAGCTCCCAGGAGCTCAATAGATAAGATCTTACAGATTTACAATTCATACCACAATAGAATATAATTCACGTGTGAGTTAGAGGAGAACCAATGTATCGGTTTTTTGGATCTAAAAATTTACAGGTGTGGTGTACATTTGGTCATTGATTGGTTCCAAAAACCAACATACTCTGGCAGATATCTGTCATATTTTTCTAACCATCCATCATGCCATAAAATAGGCACTATATACAACTTAATCGACAGAGCCATTTTATTATCTCATCCTGAATTTCATGAAAAGAATATTATTTTTTGCATCAATGTACTTATGAATAATGGTTATCCTCTTCCTTACATTTTCAAATACATTCACATCAGAATAAAAAATCTTATTACGGTTAATTTAAACAGAAATCATAACATCACGCACATAGTAAACAATGACACAGACAACAATAACCACAAAAAATTCATAGCGTTACCCTACATTAAAGGTCTTTCCGAATCATTTTCTGTATCTTTCAAAAACATCGATGTTGCCACTGGTTTCAAATGTTTTAATCGCCTCAACCGTTTCGTTGGAGTCCACAAGGACGTTAGTCCTGCTTATTTTTAATAAAAACGTCATATACAAAATTGGGTGTACTGATTGCGATGCGTCATATGTAGGACAAACAAAGAGGCAATTAAAAACCCGAATTAATGAACATAAACTTAACAAAAAACAATCAGTGGTTTCCCAACACGCAATTGAAATAAACCATCATATGGATTGGGACAATGTTAAGATTTTGGATCAAGAATCCAATTATCACAAAAGATTAATATTAGAGGCGATTTTCATAAAAAAACAAAGAAACGGCCTTAATATCATGGACGAAATAGAATTGTTAGACCATGCATACTTTCCGTTGCTTGATGTTCCAAAATCTTAAATAGCGAGTCTCACATTTTGCGTCTGCGTGTTTGACATTTGACAAAACATATAAAAGATCCACACAATGCCTGTATCTCTCATTTCGAGTCAGTGACAGCGCTAGATAACTTCCTTTACATAATATTGTTCTTTCGTTTGACTAGTAGGAATAAAAATTGTAAGTGATTTTTGCATTTGATTGTAATATTAGTTTATATATAATAGTAATGATGTAAAATATTGACATATAATAACTGACTATGCATTGCGATACAAACAAATTTTACCAATGTGACGTTTGATTTCATCTGTGAAAACACAATGACCTCACTTAAAATTCAAAGTCATTGGACCACATGAGGAGGATATTTGCGTCCGCTGATAGAGGTGATGGATGCCATATATACGTTGTATTGATCAAACCATGAGGTATGATTGATCTTGCGCCGGGCGCCTTATTGTTAATTTTTTGAGTGGCTGAGGAGACACAAGTAGAGTGTCGAAACGTCCCACAATTTTTATGTAATAAATTAAAATTAAAACTAAATTGTTCATCCATATATTGCTCGTAAAAACCTTATTTATTTATATTTTTTGACAAATATTTTAAACATATTTCCTAAAATATAATTATTTAATAAATAAATGTATGTAATGATGTATCATAAACTTTAAAAAACAGTAAAAAAAAAAAAAAAAATCCTTCAGATTGAAACCCCGATCTGCGTCGTGAGAGACCAAGCGTTTTCCAATCATCCACCGCGCACTATTGAAATAAACATCAATGTTATCGGTACTTGTAGTATATTTACGTAAGATTATGTTAATCCCTTTTTAAATTAAAATTATTATTTAGCATTGCTCTTTACGATTTATACTCTTTGTTTTAAGAATGGGAAAGGGAAAAACAATTTTTAATGCAGATATCTTGTACGATATAAAAAATATAATTTTATTGTACATAATGTTTAATGAAAATTATAAAAATATATACAAAAAGCTATTTAATCCGAAATATTCTCTTTTTTCTACAATCATTTTATCAAACAAAATTCGGTTTATTGAAGTATTAATCTTTTTTTTCTACTCTATCGCGAAAATAACATATATATATATATATATATATATATATATATATATTCTAAACATATATATTACGTAAAGTTATTTCATTAAAATAGCACATATTGATGTTTATAGTATATATACTATAAAGTAAATATTAAAAAAAAGATTAATACTTCAATAAATCGAATTTTGTTTGATAAAACGATTGTAGAAGAAAAAGAATATTTTGGATTAAATAGCTTTTTGTATATGTTTATGATATATCATTACATACATTTATTTATTAAATGTGTGCGAGAAAGAAGTGGACGTGGGCGAGAGGAGCCCTGCGAGATCGCGTTTGTGCCGGACGCGCAAAGATGCTCTCCGCGAGCTGCGGAGGTATCGTGAATACCGCGAGCGACGGCAAAACGGCGCGATTCCGCGAGCGACGGAATGAGCGGCACGTTTTAACTGCGAGAGATTAATCGCGATCGACTAGAATCTCCTTTGTTCGACTCGGAAACTTCGCGTTTCGTAAGCGAGAGTACGAAATGGAAAAGCGAGCGACTTTTCTTGCGCGAGAGTTTAACGATATTCACACACTGTCTCGGATAAATCTCGATCGAGTGCGCCCGGCGATTCCCCGAGAGAGCTTTTATACAATCGTTCTTTTGGTGGTTCTAGAATGTTCGACGTGTTTTCGCGAAAGATCGAGCTTGGTGTTGTTTGCGATGATTAGGAACATTAGAACGTTGTTATTCGCATTTATTTGTAATTCTAGTTCTCTCGGGTGACCACTGCGTGGCCCGCTTCGAACGGCACGAGCGATGCCGCGGGCCTGGCGTGATTCGCGCAGCGCCGCTGTTTGCGCGTGATTTGATTTGCGGCAAGCCGTGCGCCGCGCGAAATGGCCGCTAACGCGCCAATTTTCGAGCGCTCCCTTTGGAGGCGCTTAATTTTAAACAAAATGATTATATTTTAAGAAATATGTTTAAAATATTTGTCTTTTACAAACTATAATTACATATTACAAATTGTAAATATATGTAAAAAAATTTTATTACAAATAAAAATAGTTTATTTTCATTTTATATATATACAATAATCTAAAAAATATATATTATATAGTTTTTTACAGCAGAAAAAAAATGGAAATCAAGATTATGATACACCGAGTATCGATAGTAACAAATCATCAAGTCTAGCAGGCATCCGTCTGACGTATTTTGTATTTATTCACTTTGTTATATATTATCCTTGTATTATTGATCATCATACAATATTTAATTGCAGATACAATTTTAACTATAATTTAAACATATATATCTACATATGTATATACGCAAGTATAAAATTCTTATAAAGTGGGCGCTTATTAGCCTTGTTGCATTACTGCTGTCACGAGAGGTCAAAAAACATTTTCAGGCCGTATTTCGGCCGTAAGCGATATGCTAGAGGAACAAGGATAGCACGCGATTGTCGCTCCTTGTCTGACATTATCTCCCAACAATCGCATCCGTGTGCTCAACGTATCGGTGTTGTGCCTTCACGGACGCTACACACATACGCAATGAAAGAGAGACGAAGACAGCGCAATCATCTCTCTTTGTCAAACGATCAGTACTACCAGCATCGACAATATCGAAAAGTGGATATAGCATGGACATGAACCAAAATCGACAGTATCGAAAAGTGGATGTAGCACGGACATGAACCAATCGGCTGTTTTATCGGCTCCGAAAGTGGATGTGGCCATGTAGTTCCAGGCGGCGTAAAATGGATGTACGTGACGCTAGTGTACGATCTAGAAAAAGCGTCTCACGAAAAACGACAGCGTGGCGACTCTCATTCTTCTCTCTGGCTATATATATTTGTCTCAAGAAAGAGAGATGGCTTCTGCACACAGGACGCGGAAACGCTTGCCGCGCGGCAAAATACGACGCGGTAGCCAATCAATTTTTTGCTCTAATGGAAAAGTTGTAAGTTGATTGGCTACCGCGTCGTCTTTTGCCGCGCGGCAAGCGTTTCCGCGTCCTGTGTGCAGAAGCCAAGAGAAAATTGCGGAGTATTTTCTTTCCTTGTCTGCGTAGATCCAATACGCAACTATCTTTTGTCAGCCGTCATTATACATATAGGCTACGTTCCAATATTCACTGCCAGTACTGAAAATCTATAGTGCATGTGACGTAAACTATAGATTTTTAGTACTGGCTGTGAATATTGGAACGCAGCCATAACATGTGACTCAGGGTGACGTCCCATGGCGCGTATTGCGATACGCGCGTATCAGGCGTATCGAACTCTGCGACCAATCACAGACGATCCGCCGTTTTTGATACGCCGACGATCTGCTGAATACATAATTCGAGCGGATCGCACACTCATACATAGACCCTTGCGCCGCCGCGCCACGCCGCCGCCGCCGGTAAATTATCATGCGCCGATTCCGCCGCCGCCGATCTTGAAATTTTCGCCGAACGCCGCCGCCGCTAAAAATTAATGCGGCGCGCCGAAAAAGATGCTGTAATTGGCTGTATTCAGCAAAAGAAAACAGTTTAGTGAGCATTCAGTTCAGTGATTCTCTTTCGTGTTACTTTATTAAAACCTTACAACAAAGACTTTAGATAGGTACAATTTATTTAACTTGTTTACTAAATTTCTAACTGCCGTAACACACATGCACACACGTGTGTGTGTTTCTATACATTAAGATTTATTATCTATTTAATATTTTACAAATCTTTAATCTTAGTTTCTTTGTTTTTTATAATAATTTTCCTACTGCTTATGTTTGGTGTGATTTATTACATCCAATGTGTGGTTGGGTTTCATTTCAGCTATTGCGCTTCTATACAAATATATAAATGCATTGTTATATGTATAATACGATTTATTTACGATAATTTCAAGTTAATAAAAAATATATATTTAAGGTCAGTAAAATAGACATAAGTTATGCAATTTAATATGGAAAGAAATTTTTATATGTAAGAAGCCTGATAAAATAAATTATATTTTATTTGTTTTACATGTGATGGTCAATAATAATATTTTGAATTAAATTATATGCTATTTTGTTGTAAGAAAAGAAATTAGTAATGCAAGTAATCGTATTTTGAAAACAAAAGTGCTGTGTGTTTTATATAATATGAAATCTAAAAATTTTAATATAATGTATAACTATATACTTTGTTTATGTATAATGTTTATTTTTGTTTATATTATCAAAAGTTGAAATTGAAATTTATTCTATATTCGAAGAACTTAATTCTAACTTTCTATGTCGATTTCAATAATTTCAGTTTTTTATTTAACAACAGTATATTGTGATATATTGTGATATATATTATGCTAAAATTTAAATGAAATTTAAAAAAGTTATACAGGGTGTCCCATAATTCGCGGATCACCCGCCATGTGCAGGTAGAGCACATGAAACCGAGAAGAAAAGTCCTTTACCATTTTGCGATTTTCGTAATAATTATTAAGAAATTAATTTAAAAAGATGGGCCAATTACAAGCGCGCGGCGAGAAGAGACTTCCTACTCAGGCGTCGCTAGGTGCGCGGCGAAGCGGTGGGAGGGGCGCTGTATACGGCTACGTACGAGCGAACGCTGAAGCCACGCATCTCGAACTATTCTCTCTCTCTCTCACTCTCTCTTTCTCTTTCTCGCGCGCGCGGCATAGGAAGCAGAGTTGGGCAAAAATCTAATTAACAATTACAAATTTCAATTACAATGTAATTCTTAATGCAATTAATAATTACATTTTATAATCGTTAATTATTGCAAACAATTACATTGTTTGCAATAATTAACAATGTAATTGTTTGCAATAATTAACGATTATAAAATGTAATTATTAATTGCATTAAGAATTACATTGTAATTGAAATTTGTAATTGTTAATTAGATTTTTGCCCAACACTGCTTCCTATGCCGCGCGCGCGAGAAAGAGAAAGAGAGAGTGAGTGAGAGAGAGAGAGAGAGAGAGAGAATAGTTCGAGATGCGTGGCTTCAGCGTTCGCTCGTACGTAGCCGTATACAGCGCTCCTCCCACCGCTTCGCCGCGCACCTAGCGACGCCTGAGTAGGAAGTCTCTTCTCGCCGCGCGCTTGTGATTGGCCCATCTTTTTAAATTAATTTCTTAATAATTATTACGAAAATCGCAAAATGGTAAAGGACTTTTCTTCTTGGTTTCATGTGCTCTACCTGCACATGGCGGGTGATCCGCGAATTATGGGACACCCTGTATATGTTTCAACATAAAACAGATAAGAGATATTTATATTTTTTCAAAATTTCCCAATATATATGTATCGGTACTATTGTAATTGTAAGGACCACTTTTAATTGTTACTTAACTTACAGACCGATAACAGAATTTCAAAATCTATATTATATTACATACTAAAATTATATTGTTAGAAATTTTTTATGTTGTATTGTAAGTTAATCAACGATTAGGTTAATGCAAGCTTGATTGAAGTAGCTCTAAGTCTATGTTGGGAGTATTTCTTGACAGATGAAACGCAGGGTTTGATAACACTTCTTATTTATTTATAATATCCAAAGTGGTCGGACGTTGTAATTAATACTGGATACGACAATCCGTGGTTACACGCTTGCTGTCTCGTACAAAATTCTTTTTGTCCCTCTCACTTTATTAAAGTACGTTCCAAAAACATCCTTCTCACACACACTCATGTCATCTACATTTACACATGCGACATCGTGTGACTTGAATGGCAATTGATTCAACTATCGCCAACAGTCTATTTATTGAATTATGTTGAAGTTTGATTTTTTTATTTAAAAAAATGTACTAACGCCGCCGTTCGCCGCCGATAAATTATCATTCGCCGATTCCACTGCCGTCAAAAAAGAAAATTTTCGGCGAACTCGCCGCCGCCAAGCTATTTTGCCTCTAACGCCGCCGCCGGTATGAAATATAACGGCGCAGGGGTCTACTCATACATATGTATAGTCGTATCTTTACATGTATATGTAAAAAAAATAATATAATTTATTATATTTTATATAATATAATTTATATGATTATATGATTAAAAAAGACTATCGAAACAAAATTATATACGTGCAGTAAATAAACATCCAAGAATGCAGTAAATAAACACCCAAGAGGAATGGAAATAAACATCCAAGAGATAATATACACATTAATCTAATTTAATATATCATAATTTATTTACTTCTATTTACTGTAAACTATTTTTCACTATTTTCTTTATTAAAATTTTTCAAAGTAACATCAACAGCAGTTTTGAAACTTTCATTTTTCACTTTATTAATATTTGCAAACAACTGGCTTCTGAAAACTTTACTTTTTAGGTGCATGCGCGCTTATGTGCGTGTGTTCAGTACGCCAGAGTTCGGTTCCTACAGTCCCATGAAGCGGATTACGCGGAAGCGGATCCAGCGGATCGCAAATCACAGGACTGCTTCGATGTAATCTTTGAAAGAGATCTATCGGAACAACTCCGTGATTGGCGATCCGCTGGATCCGCTTCCGCGTAATCCGCTTCATGGGACTGTAGGAACCATAGACATAGTATATCTAGACCGAGTGTTGAGGAGTGGGGGCCGATGCCCACGTAGAAAAAGACATACTCTGTTTCGTGCCCCTTGCGTTCTCTCTCGCTCGCACGTAGCATGACGAAAGAGAGCGCTATGCTCTGTGCGAGCGAGAGAGAACGCAAGGGGCACAAAACAGAGTATGTCCTTTTCTACGTGGGCATCGGCCCCCACTCCTTAAATAAAGGCAAACGCTCGGTCTAGATATACTATGTCTGTAGGAACCAAACTCCGGCGTACTGAAAACAGCGGATCGTCTGTGATTGGTCGCAGAGTACGCCCGATACACGCGTATTGCGATACGCGCGTATCAGGCGTATCGAACTCTGCGACCAATCACAGACGATCCGCCGTTTTTGATACGTCGACGATCCGCTGAATTCATAATTCGAGCGGATCGCACAGTCACACATGTAATCGTTGCATGTGGTGTGTGTGTGTGTGTGTGAGTGAGTGTGTGTGTGTGTGTGTGTGTGTGTGTGTGTGTGTTTGTGTAATCCGCTCTATGGGACTGTAGGAACCAAACTCCGGCGTACTGAACACACGCACACAAGCACGCATGCACCTAAAAAGTAAAGTTTTGGAAATTATGCATATTAAGGTCCCACCCTCGCCGAATAGTGATGTTGACATATGTTGTCAAGGTCATGACCTTGATCAACATTCCGAAGGATTTAACCGGCGATCGTTGCTTATTTAAAAGTTATTAACAAATGAAGTTTGAGAAGTATACCACGTAATTTTCGAACAACATGTAGAAAAAAATAGTGAGTTTGACTTTGAAACGAAATAACCTTGAATGACCTTGAATAACGAAAGTCGTGTTGTAAAGTATATGCGTAGACGCAGTAGGTTTCGCCCCCCCCCCCCTACGGAGGGCTCCACTTCCGGAAGATATAACCTAACCCAAACCAAATTTTATATTTAAATCAGAAATAGGTTTGGGTTAGGTTATATCTTCCGAAAGTGGAGCCCCCCCGTAGGAGGGGGGGGGGGGCGGAACCCATTGCGTCTACACATACACTTTCTCACCTACACAAGAATTGTGGGAAGGACCTCGCTTTGCTTTGTAAAGTATATGCGTGGACACAGTGTGTTACGCCCCCCTACGGGGGTCTCCACTTCTGGAAGATATAACCTAACTCAAATCAAATTTTAGTTTTATATCAAATAGGTTTGAGTTAGGTTATATCTTCCGAAAGTGGAGCCCCCTCGTAAAGGGGGGGGGGCGGAACCCACTGCGTTCACGCATATACTTTACAACATGACTTTTGTTATGTCAAGGTCCGCGGGACGCGGAGAGAGCCGGATAGGACCAAAGGATGGTAAAAGTGGCTGATGTCTTGCCGCGGGGCATCACAGCCGCAAGCCGGAGAATCCACGATGTTGCACCTATGTAGACTGTAATTCAAATTGTAATGATTAGAGTGAATTCGGGCAGCAGTTATTATCCCAGTACGATCAAGCGAAAGTCCAGAGAACCATGCATTAACAGAGAAAGACGGATACAGATCAAAGTACTGGGAGCCCTTCCGACCTGCCTGGGCAGCAAGGAAATCCCCTGCAATTTTAATATATCTCTCTCGAGACAGTGAGAAATCCGTATCAGGAGGGAGATACTCTGAAGGTTCGCCCTCTCTCACAGTTCGTTTGGCGAGGAGGTCCGCCAATTCGTTGCCCAGGATGCCCGCGTGTGCAGGGATCCTTGTCAAAATGACGTCAAGCCCCTGAAGGAAGGTCGATCTCAGCTTGCTTTTGAGGACGAGGACGAGGTAATTGAAATCTCTATCAATTCTGCTGGAGGAGACGATGTCAATCACTATGCGGGAGTCCGAAAATATCGTAACCTTGACAACGCCATTCTCGAGGACACATTCCATAGCGCGAATTACAGCTATACATTCATCTGAAAATACTGAGGAGTTATGATCAACCCTAAGCATCTCCCGAATGTGAAGAGTCGGTGAGTAGATCTCGACGCCAACATAATCGCCAGATTCCCCCCTGGAAGCATCCGTGAAAATAAGGTGTCGACTATCAATGAGGTGGGTTAGGGACGCCCGAAAAACAAGCTGAGGACATGAGGCCCGACAAATATTTTCCACCACCGGAAGAGGTGTAATCTCAGAAACCGGAATAAAGGATATCGTTTCGTAAGGAAAATGGAATAAAGGAATATTAGTGAAGGAAGCAATTTTACGTTTGTGTTCTTTGATTATGCAGAAAGCCTTATATAGAGGGAATCTATCTGTCAGATTAAGTCTGTTACTATTTGATAGAGCGGTGTGAAGATCATGTAGTTTCTCAATAAGGGGGTTATTTATTAGCGCAAAATATTTGATAATGAATTTCGATGCTAAGAATAAAAAGTGGTGTTTGATAGGGCTAACCCCCGTTTCCGCGTATACTATATTAGTTGGGATGGATTGTCTCAGTCCTATGTAATGGCGGAGGACCCTACGCTGAGCTCTCTCCAGGAGATCCGTGAGACTAGCGTTATGCAAGGGAAACATAAAAGATCCGTACTCAATTGAGCCCCGGATGAGTGCCTTGAAGACACAAAGAAGGGTTCTAGGGTCCACTCCTCATCAGACCCCCCTCAATGATTTCAGGATGTTGGATAATTTCCCGCACTTGTCTTCACTAGATAGTAAGCATGGGTTTTACCGTTAAGAGTAGGGTTGAGATAGATTCCAAGGAACCTATACGACCGGACGGAATTAATAATAATGCCTCTCAATTCAATAAAAAAGTTTAAAAGATTGATTCTTTTTTTGCTAAATACCATGAGGGCTGACTTTGCCGGAGAGACAGTTAAGCCTCTGATGTATAAAAACCGCGAAAGTCTATCAGCCGATTTCTCCAGAGATCTAAGAGCACTCCCGATGTTCGAAGATCTCACATACAGGGCAATATCGTCCGCAAATTGGAGAATCCTGCAATCGTTGGAGAGACATCGTTTACAGCCGGAGGTGTACAAATTAAAAAAGAGGGTACTAAGTATAGATCCCTGTGGAATTCCTCTATCGGATAGGAATTGGGGGGAGATCTCGCCATTGATGACAAATTGGATGCTTCTTTGACTAACAAACTGACAAACAAACCAACAAATTTTCGGAGGAAGTCCCAAGGTTACAAGATCGTTGACTAGAATATTAGGAACGTTGTCAAATGCCCTCTAGACATCCAGGAACAGGCATGGCGCAGACTGTCCAGAGACAAACCCGCCGTACACATCAGTAGTCAAGACACCCAGATTGTCCAAGCACGATCTCCTCTTACGAAATCCGAATTGAGTAGGAGAGAGAACCCTCGAGGACTCCACCAGTCCAAGCAAACCAAGATCAGTTTTTCGAGGAACGAACAGACAGTAGGTAAGAGAGATAAGGTGATACCTCCCCGGGGCGGACTTTGGAATTAGAAAGACCAGAGAGTGATGCCATGAGACCGGAAAAAGTCCGGTTTCCAAGAGGTCGTTATAAATATCAAGCAGAATCTGTAGGTACTCCACCGGGAGGGCGGAAATCATATTATAATCTATTTGTTCAAAGCCTGGAGAGGAGCACCTCCTTGTGTTTTGAACCACCGATAAAAGTTCCTCGAAGGTGAAGGGTCTTTCGAACATCCTCCAGGTATAGCCAGAGGGGAAATCATCGAGAGAGAAGTAGATTTTATGAAGAAAGGATGGAGGACATAGAGAGTTCATAAAGCTCCGGATTTCATCTGAGAGGCGGCTGTTAGAGTTGGGAGAGGGAGGAACAATGCCCAGATGCCGATTTTTAAAGCGTCTAATAACCTTCTAGACGTATATAACGGGGGTATTGGGGTTGAGGTTCTGACAGAAGTTTCTCCATCCTTTTCTTTTTTCTGCCCTCAGGATGCGCCTCGAGATAGCTTCCTGCCTTTTAAAGGCGAGAAAATTAGAATATGAGGGAGACTTCTTGAAAACCGAGAGGAGACTTCTCCTAAAGTCAACGACCTCCTGGCAAAAATCATTCCACCAGGGCGCCGGTAAGATAGTTCGTTTTTTGTAAGAGTTAGAAGACTTTCCAGAGGAACCCCCCCCGTTTTCCGAGGTAGACAGCTCCTAATGTGGCGGGTAAAAATCTCATATATATTTACTACATTTAACGCAGAGTCGCTGATGGCTTCCCTAAGGGCGCATGTGCTATTGTACAGACCCCTCACAAATTGTTCCCTCTTAACGGTGGATAATCCGATTTTGTGAGAGAACAATTTCCTTTTTTTATAAAAGAGTTGAACCTTATTTCGATCGGAAAGTGGTCGCTAAGATGGGTATCATCGAGCACATCCCATTCACACAAGTCAATGATAGAGGAGGATACAAAGGTGATCTATTGCCGACCTAGACTGATTCGGGCAAGTCAAGAAAGTGGACCCGTTGTTTATGCAAGAGAAGGACGCGCTCAAAGCCGAGGACAGAAGGGCTCTACCCTCCCCATCCGATCGATTACAACACCACTACCGATGATGAGCATTAAAATCGCCCAGAAGAATTGCGTGGGAGAAGGAGTCGCAGAAGGCGAACAGAGAGTCATACTCCTGGCCAGAAAGAGGCGGGTGCCTGTATACCAAAATGATAGTTAGATCAAAAGTCTCAAAATGGACAGTGATAGCCATGCACTCCAGCCTACCGCCGAGTTAAAAACAGTTGTTTACAAGGCTGTATGGAACAGCCCTGCGGATGGCCATGAGTAAGCCCCCGCTATTTCGGGTTGCAGAGTCTGCCCGGAATACACTAAAATTAAAAAGATTTACATTAATGCCGGGATTGAGCCAGGTTTTCGACAAGGTCAACACGGCAAACTCCTGGAACAGATTATGAGAAGAGTCAATCTTGTTAAGAAGAGGATGGCAATTCCACTGAAGAATTCTAAGAGGTTGATGTTGAGAGAATTTTTTCCATGTTCAGTTAAGCATTTGGGAGTAAAGGATTGGAGGCCGAGCCATGTGAACTCAATGAGTGAGTTTCGATTGCGCACATTACCGATCGGATACGACAATATTTCCCAATCAGACACAGACCCGATCGGACACCGGCTCGATCGGACACCGGCCCGATCGGACACCGGCTCGATCGGACACCGGCCCGATCGGACACCGGCTCGATCGGACACCGGCCCGATCGGACACCGGCCCGATCGGACACCGGCCCGATCGGACACAGTCCCCATCGCGAAGCTAGGTCCATCCTACAATTGTTGTGTGGATGGGGAAATGTATGCGTGGACACAGTGGGTTCCGCCCCCCCTACGGGGAGGCTCCACTATCAAAAAACTAGACACATAGGTTTGCGTTGAACCTCGTTTCGCGGGAAAAGTTGTAAACCTATGTGGAAACGTACTTCGCATTAAAAAGTATATGCGTGGAGGCAGTATGTTCCGCCCCCCCCTCCCCTACGGGCGGGCTCCACTTCCGGAAGATATAACCTAACCCAAACCTATATATTTCTGATATACTGTGTCCGATCGGAGCTGTGTCCGATCGGGATAGTGTCCGATTGCAATCATATGTGTCCGATCGGGCCTGTGTCCGATTGGGATGGTGTCCGATTGGGTCTGTGTCCGATCGAGTCTGTGTCCGATTGGGACTGTGTCCGATCGAGCCTGTGTCCGATCGGTAATGTGCGCAATCGGGACGATCCCAACTCAATGATTGGAGGACTGAGCTAAGAAACTCAGCAGCGACATCATACAGACCTAAGAAAGCCTGAGAACAGGAGCAAATTTTTTCATCAAGGCATTAACGAGATTAAAAAGTTGGTCGTGTAGGTCTGAATTGTAATTGAGATAGGGGTTAGGATTAGGGTTAGCGGGCTGAGGTGAGGAAGGGTGAGAAGTGGGGTGAGAGGTGGATGGGCGAGAACAATCTCCCCCTTCATCAGAGAGGGGGGAAATCTTCCGTGGGGAGATATAAGGAAGGAGTTGTGGTTAGGGGTTGAGCCAGTTTTGAGACTTTGCCCCTTGCCGTAGTGTGGGAAGGGATAACGCACACAAGGAAAAAGCCGTGTACGTGTGCGCTCGGCGCTCGGCTAGCTTCGGGCAGTAGACGAGCGCAGACATACAATCTGCTATCTCTTTCTTTCTTTCAGTCGTTCAGTCAGCTATAGCTGACGCTTTCTCGAGATTCTCGAGAATCATATGTTAGCGCGGCTTGGCTCGTCTATTAGATCTCGCGTAAACACATAAAAATTACTAATAAAATAAATCTTATAATTACATTATGATTTATTCTATATATATAAAAGATGTAAATTAATTAAAGAAATAAAGAATAGAAAGAATATAAATGATAAAAATCCACTCTTGGTCAACGTGTACGCCTTTTTCCCCAAAAATCATATTAGTAATATTGAAAAAGATCTGTTGTTGATTAAAAAGATAACTTATTGTTCGCACGAAAAACATAAAAACAAAATTAAATTATATATTTCTTTGGATAAATTATTCTAATAGTATAGCTTTTACTTTGTTAATAATAATAAATATATATATATAGTAAAATAAAAGAAAAAAAGCATTAGTTTTTCAATAATATAAAGTATTCTACCGTATTAATCAATCAAATATTAATATAAGCCAATTTTATAAATGAACAACGTACATGTTGTTGCTCAACGGAAACCGCGAGAAGGTGGTGGTTTCTTCTGTCAAGAGGAAATGTAAGAAAATGTTTTCTTTAATATTACATTAGATATAAAAATTATATATAATAATATATATTATATATAATAATTTTAATATAATATTAAAGAAAACAATTTTTTATATTTCCAAAGAATGTAGATAGAACAGAAGATAGATAGAAAGGATAGATATAAAATATAGAAGAATATAAAGGACAGACCATAAATATAGAAAAGTTATATATTGAGAATGTTAGTTTCAAGGTAACTTTGGTAAATATAGCGAATAGGGGACCCAGCCCCAATGACCTTGACCTTGACATATGTTGTCAAGGACATAATTCTGAGTAACTTTTTCTTCTAATTTAATCGTCGCTCGTTGCTTATTAAAAAGATATTAACAAAAAAAGTTTGAAATATACCAAAGTACATGCACGGACAGGAAGCACGCGCGCGCACACACACACACGCACACACACATGGGGGGGGGG
Source organism: Formica aquilonia x Formica polyctena (assembly GCA_907163055.1). Taxonomy (NCBI): domain Eukaryota; kingdom Metazoa; phylum Arthropoda; class Insecta; order Hymenoptera; family Formicidae; genus Formica; species Formica aquilonia x Formica polyctena. The sequence continues at coordinate 40,902 of CAJQTV010000426.1, forward strand.
AGTGCAAAGGGAGCCTTCGGCTCCCCTCCCGCACCCACCCCGCCGGTAGGCAGGGTGGACCTCGCTTTACAACTTACAAAGTACATGCTACATTGTAAAGCGAGGTCCATCCTGCCTACCGGCGGGGTGGGTGCGGGAGGGAGGCCGAAGGCCCCGCTTGCACCCCCCCGTTTGTGTGTGTGTGTGTGTGAGTGCGCGCGCGTGCTTCCTGTCTATGCATGTACTTTGGTATATTTCAAACTTTTTTTGTTAATAACTTTTTAATAAGCAACGAGCGACGATTAAATTAGAAGAAAAAGTTATTCAGAATTATGTCCTTGACAACATATATCAAGGTCAAGGTCATTGGGGCTGGGTCCTCTTTTCGCTATATTTACTCTTATATTTTATTTTTGAACACCCTATATATGTAAAAACTTGTGTTTATTTCAGTTTATATGTGTAGTATACGTAGGACTATTTCTGTAAACTAACTTAAATATCCAGTGTTTCATTGTCAGACTATGTATAAATCTTGATTTTTACAAATTTTTGTTTGTTAATCACTTTTTAATAAGCAACGAGCGACGATTAAATTAGAACAAAAAGTTACTCAGAATTATGTCCTAACATATGTCAAGGTCAAGGTCATTGGGGCTGGGTCCCCTATTCGCTACATTTACCGTAACTTTATACGATTTACAATTCACGACAGAATTTTGGACAAAATTATATATAAAAAGTATATATTAAAGAACATCCAAAAAATTGTGAGTACATTTATAAATTAATTGCAAAATAATTAAAATTAAATAAAAATTATAAATAGAATTATATCCTTATTTACTCATGAATTATAGATCGTCTAAAGTGGCCTTGACACTAGAAGTACTAAATAATTTTTGACGTTAAACCGGGAAAAAGCGCACATACTTTACTTAATATAATATTGAATACATATTTTTGATAAAAATATTTCCGAAAGTACTGTGGGAACTTATGTGAAAATTACTAGACTTTCTCGATATTTATTAATAAATGTTTAATCAATTATAAATGCATGTATACAATGTCAGATACAGGGAAAGAAAGTAATAAATGTTTTTACAAACAAATAAATAAATATCGTTACTAAGTAACAACAAATCAATAGCATACAATATATATATATCGAAATATATCGATAAACTCGAGTCGATTAGGTCGATAATGAAGTTGTCGGTAACAGGAACGCCACAGTACTCCCCCGCAAGCAACATCCTATGTTGCGAAACGTACTTGTTTCCTGGGATCAGAATACGTTCTCAGAGTTCCATGAGAAGTAGTTAAAGGCGTAGTGGAACTTGAAGTAGGCGTGGAATTAATTGGATCAGAGTCTACCTCTTTAGGCAAAAATACTGGCTTAAGCCGTTCAGTAGAGACATTAGTAAGTTTTCCTGAAACATCGACAGTGAAAAGATTATTATTAATCCTATTTACAACACGAAAAGGACCATTGTAAGGTGGTTGAAGAGATTTTTTAACAGAATCTACACGAATCCAAACATGCGTGCAATCAAATAAATTCTTGTGATAAAAAGATGTTTTTTTGTGATGGTGCGCAGTAGGTTGAGACTTGATTTTTCTCATATGAATTCGGTGTTTTTCCACAAAAATTTCTGGATCAGCTGGAAGATCTTCTTCTATGAAAAATTCTCCTGGAATCTTCAAAGAAGTTCCATAAGGCATTTCTGCTGGAGAAGCTTGCAAATCTTCCTTGAAACAGGTACGCAGTCCTAACAAAACCGTTGGCAAAACTTCTATCCAATCTTTGTTAGCGTGACACATAATGGCACTCTTTAATGTGCGATGCCATCTCTCTAAAATTCCATTAGAGGCTGGGTGATAAGCAGAAGTCCTGACACGCTCGCAACCAATAAGGTTGGTGAGAGCTTTAAACGGTGCTGCTTCAAACTGTGGACCTTGATCTGTGGTAATAATATGTGGAGAACCAAACCTCGCCACCCAATGAGAGTAAAAGGCAGTTGTGACAGTTTCCGCAGAAATCTCAACCAAAGGAATTGCTTCTGGCCATCGTGAAAATCTGTCAATCATAGTGAGACAATACCTAAAGTTTTGGCAAACTGGAAGAGGACCAATCAAGTCCAAATGGACATGTTGAAAGCGCTGATCTGGAATAGGAATCTTTTGAGGAACTTTCTTCGTATGTTTGTAAATCTTAGCTCGTTGACAAGGTAAACAAGTTCTAAACCATTCTTTAATGTCTTTTTTCATCGTTGGCCAAACAAATTTTTGTCGAATCAGCTTGCAGGTAGAACGTCCAATGGGATGCAAAAATCCATGAACAACATCAAAAATTCTTCTTCATAAAAGTTGAGGTACATATGGACGAATATTGTCAGTGGAACAATCGCAAAATATCAGAGAAGAAGAACCAGTAAGAATCAGTTTCTGTAGTTTGAGAGAAGAATCTGTAAAGAGAGATTTTAATTCCTCATCTTCTTGTTGGTATGTAGTCAGATCTTCCAGAGAAACAATAACTGGCATAGAAATGGATTCAATTTTTGAGAGCGAATCTGCAACAATATTATTTTTTCCAGGAATATATTCAATGTTAGTTGAAAATTGAACAATAAAATCCAATTGACAAATCTGTCTAGGCAAAGCTTTGTCCAATTTCTGTTTGAAAGCATAAACTAAAGGTTTATGATTAGTTCGTATCAAAATTTGACGTCCTTCAACAAGATATCTAAAATGTTTGATAGCCAAGAAGATACTCAGAAGTTCACGATCGTAAGTGCTATAATTGCGTTGAGTGTTATCCAACTTCTTAGAGAAAAACGCTATTGGTTTATTATAATCGTCAATAATTTGTCCCAGAGAAGCACCTACCGCTAAATCAGAAGCGTCGCAAGTCAAAATAAGAAGGACTGTTGGAGCAGGATGAGTCAAAATTCTGATACGTAACAGCTCTTCCTTGCAGAATTTGAAAGCCTCTTCCGCTTCAGGTGACCAATTAACTAAACTCTTATCCTTTTTCTTACTGTCCTTTAAATAGTCAGTCAAAATTGCTTGATGTGAAGCAGCGTTTTTTAAACAACGACGATAGAAGTTTATAATCCTTAAAAATCTTCTTAATTCATGAATGGTTTTAGGTTTTTTATAATCCATAATTGCTTTAACCTTTTCTATAGTAGGTTTAATTCCTTGCTTGGAAACAAGATAACCAAGAAAAGGAATTTCTTCTTTACTGTTTGAGATTGAGCGCCTCCAAAGGGGGCACTCGAAAATTGGCTCGTTAGCGGCCATTTCGCGCGGCGCACGGCTCGCCGCAAATCAAATCACGCGCAAACAGCGGCGCTACACGAATCATGCCAGGCCCGCGGCATCGCTCGTGCCGTTCGAAGCGGGCCACGCAGTGGTCACCCGAGAGAGCTAGAATTGCAAACAAATGCGAATAACAACGTTCTAATGTTCCTTATCATCGCAAACAACACCAAGCTCGATCTTTTGCGAAAATACGTCGAACATTCTAGAATCACCAAAAGAACGATTGTATAAAAGCTCTCTCGGGGAACCGTCGGGCGCACTCGATCGTGAACTACATCCGTGACAGTGTGTTATTATATCGTCTAAACCCTCGTGATAGAAAAGTTGCTCGCTTTTCCAGTTCGTACTCTCGCATACGAAACGCGAAGTTTTCGATAGTAATAAAAGAGATTCTCGTCGCTCGCGATTAATCTCTCGCAGTCAAAACGCGCCGTTTATTCCGTCGCTCGCGGAATCGCGCCGTTTACACCGTCGCTTGCGGTATTCAAAATCTCGCAGGGCTTCGCTCGCCCACGTCCACTTCTATCTCGCACATTTACCAAAAAGACATTTGGAAATGTTAATCGTCATACCAAATTGTTTCAGACGTGTAAAAACAGTATGCAGATGCTTGAAATGATCATTTTCATTGGATGAGGCCACCAAAATATCATCCAGATAACAGAAACAAAAGTCAAGACCAGAAAGAATACTATTCATTAAACGTTGGAAGGTCTGAGAAGCGTTTCGAAGACCAAAAGGCATTACCAGAAATTCAAAAAGTCCAAAAGGAGTAATCACAGCAGTTTTCGGTATATCTTCTTTTGCAACAGGAACTTGATAGTAGGCTTTTACAAGATCTATTTTGGAAAATATGTTCTTTTCGTGTAGACCTGCAGTAAAATCTTGAATGTGTGGAAGAGGATATCTATCCGAAATAGTGGCTGCATTCAAAGCACGATAATCTCCACAAAGTCGCCAAGAATTTGATCCACCCTTAGGAACCATATGAAGCGGAGTCGCCCAAGAGCTACTCGATGGTCGACAAATTCCTTGCTCCATCATTGTATTAAATTCATCTCTTGCAAACTTCAATTTCTCAGGAGATAATCGTCGAGGAATCGAAGCAGCAGGAGAACCTTTGACGATGATATGATGTTCTACCTGGTGTATTTTATTATTTGAAATTGGAGCAAAACGAGTTAACTCTGGAAACTTAGCAAGGATTTTATGGAAAGGTGAATCTGGTGAAGCTGTACAGACTGTCAAATGATTAATTCTTGACAACTTTCCTTTGTGAGTTAAACTAGTAATAGTATCAATCAATTGACGTTTCATGTCAATCAATAATCCATAATGACTCAAAAAGTCTGCTCCTAAAATAGGTCGTTGAATACTTGCAATACAAAATTTCCATTTGAAAACTCTGCGTAATCCAAGATTTAAGGCTAAGGTTTTTGAACCATAGGGATCAATCTTGGTTCCGTTAGCAGCAAAGAGTTTAAAAGAAGAGGGAATATTTGATACTGATCTTTTTGGAACCAGAGATATGTCAGCTCCTGTACTTATCAAAAAATTAAGGCCTGAATATTTATCGGTGATAATGAGACGATTGTTGGGTGAACCGTTGACAGCCGTCTCCACCTTCAACGGAACATCTAGTTTTCCTGGTTAACTGTGAAGGATTTTGACATAGCACAAGGAATCGTACATTTGATGGCTTTATTACCAAATTTCCTGTGGTAAAAACAAGTTTGCTCATCCTTTTTATCAGTTTTCTTAATTCTTAATGACGCACAGTGGGCTAGGAGACTGGAAAAAGTGGCCAAAAGTCAAACATTGATCGGATTGGCATAAAAAATCTTACTCGAGTGTTTTCGATGTCGCTGATCCCGAATTTGACATTAAAAATTCAAAATTCAAAATGGCGGACCCAATATGGCGGCCGAAATTGTGAAATTTAGTGGAATTTGCACAAAAATCCCTCCTCGAGGGTTTTCGAGGTCGCTGATCCCGAATTTGACATTAAAAATTCAAAATTCAAAATGGCGGACCCAATATGGCGGCCGAAATTGTGAAAATTAGTGGGATTTGCACAAAAATTTCCACTCGAGAGTTTTCGAGATCGCTGATCCCGAATTTCAAAAAACATATTGACACCTGTTATTAGCTTATAAAGTTAGCTTTATAGTTACCAGGGCCTACCACGTGGAGGTTGCAGTGTGATTTCAGACCCCTTTGGGATGCTTGTTTTACGTGAGTCCCCTTGCGTCTCACTTTTTTGGGGTGCTTTATTAAAGTGAGTCCTCTTGCCTCTCACTTTTTCGGGGTGCTTAATTAGAGTGAGTCCCCTTGCCTCTCACTTTTTTGGGGTGCTTTATTAAAGTGAGTCCCCTTGCCTCTCACTTTTTCGGGGTGCTTAATTAGAGTGAGTCCCCTTGCCTCTCACTTTTTGGGGGTGGTTTATTAAAGTGAGTCCCCTTGCCTCTCACTTTTTCGGGGTGCTTAATTAGAGTGAGTCCCCTTGCCTCTCACTTTTTTGGGGTGCTTTATTAAAGTGAGTCCCCTTGCCTCTCACTTTTTCGGGGTGCTTAATTAGAGTGAGTCCCCTTGCCTCTCACTTTTTGGGGGTGCTTTATTAGAGTGCGTCCCCTTGCCTCTCTAATTAATAACTATTCTAATATTCTTATATTCTTAATAATAAAAATTCTAATTAATAATAAAAATTCTAATTAATAATAAAAATTCTAATATTCTTTCTCTATAAGTAACTATTCTTTGTCAGATAATATTGTTTCATTTAAAAAGCACATAACTTCAGAAAATCCATTGTCTTCACTTTCATTATTATCATTTGTAGAAGCAGTAATATTTGATACTTCTTGAGGAATTTCAAAGAGTTCAACCACATTAGGGGGGAATGGCAAATGATTTTGTTTTTTAACCCGTTTGTTGAGGTGGATACTTGAAATAACAACATCAGAGGTGTCCATCGCCCTAAGAAAAACATCTTCCAAATTTGCTTGACGACTATGTTTTCTAGCATGATCTAATCTGAAATTTTTATAGTCCTTATTCCGAGCTTCTGATGCCTCTTCCCCAAGTGTTCCAACTGGTAAAATACTAGTAAATATTATTTGAGCTCCGTGAATCAAAATTTTATGTACAGTAGATGGCATAGGTGTTGTGCCTCCGTGGAGGTACAGAGATTTTGTTGGGATCGTTGGCCAATTGGAGCTTAGGAGCTCAGGGTCGCACAGGGTCTTCTCACCGTTTTCATTAAATATGTAATCGTGTTAGAATAAAAGTCGTTTATTCAGATACATTAGCTTTAAATCTTCTTTTCTTTCTCGCACTTCAACTCGGCTTATCGCGGTATAGAGTTGCTTCGCGTGCCTGATATCGCGGCTGCCGTCGCGAGATCAGCTGGGACGTTCGTTATTATTAAAACGATTATAATTGTCTGTCTCGTAGTTACTTTTATTAAGTTCGACGGTACGGTATAGTTTTATAATTTTATCTGCTTCGTGTGGTTTTATGATTAGGACTGCCTGGCGCTCGTTTGAGGTGGGTAGTTTTATCACCTCCTGTTTGATTAGTTTTTTGGAGGGGATCGCTTAGCGACAGGACCATAGGTGGTCGTGTCGCTCGATTTTGGGTGGAAAAACCCCGGATGCAAGCTACGTATATTCTTTGCTTGCATTTCCGGCGTATCGTTCTTCGAGTCTCGCGAACGCGTGGCCTCCGCGCGTGGCTCGCTTTGTCAGCGATTGCGCTCGTAACTTTATACGTCTTCCTCGGCTTCGAGTTATAGTCGGAAGACGTTAAATAATATTTAATAATTAATAATTATGCTAATTTGGTTATAGCCGTTTTGGGCTATAACATAGGATACCAAGGGTAGCAATTAATATAAAGCTCAGCTGTGGAAGTACATAATTTCTGAAAACGCCGTTCATTAATTGGGAGATGACAGGATAAAGCGGTTAAAATTGTTTTAAAATTTGAAAGGATTTGCCGATTGAATCCTATGCAATCAGCAAAAAGATCAGTATTATTAAAAGCTCGACGAGCTGTGTTGCCATCGTTGCTAGTCCCACTTCCCTCCGATTTAGGCTTGTCGACTTTAAGTCCAAACTTCTCCCACATAATTGCCTGTATTTCTTTTTTCCTTTCAGCAAATTTTTTTTTATTTTCTTCAGACCTTACTTGCCATTGTTTAAAAGTTATTCTATAAGAAATGTGTAAGCAACATTCAAAAAATCGAATCCAAGCGTGTAAGGGACTGATTCCATACTGCAGGGAGTTTGGATTGGGCACAAAGGATTCTCGAGTTATATTTTCTAGATTGCTAAAATCTTTTGGAGTTGCATGACATATGGGGCAAGTTTGCATAAATTTGGTATTGGTAATAATATTCAAAATTTTGCCATCTATCAATGTTAAAAGTAGTGAAAAATGAATCTTGATATTACATTCTTCTACAAACTCCTCGAAAATCTCCAAATTTTGAATTTGGTTTTCCATATTCATTTTTTGTTTCAGAATAACTTCTTTTGTTTCTTTTACATGTTCTATTTTCACTGGGCGACAAAATCTATTCGATTGAGGAGTTCGATTATTCCATAAAATAACCCCAGTTGAAGTTGATAGTCGGAGAGGAATTAGAGTGGTTACAAATAAGTTTTCATCGTTTATGTTTGCTGCCTCTTTATATTTTTGTTGATAAGCGGAATGACCGCTACTACCATCAAAACCCCAACTGCAAGTTAGCACAGCTTCGATTTCTGTGCAATTATATTGTCGCGCAGTATGAACCACGACTTTAACTTGCATTTCTAAAATTCTTTTAGCAATATGGTTCAGAAGATTTTGAAGCTTTACTTCTGCTACATTTTCATTTATTGATATTGCTTCTTTTTCTGGCCTACACAATGCTTTAACATTTCTTACAACATCATAAGATGGCCAGATGTCTGCTCCTGAAGATTTTGATTCCAAGCGCATATTTATGTATGTATTTTTTGTTAGAGAATTGTCTAGGATAAAAGCCAACGCTTCCTCAGGAGTTTTTTTGATTATAGAAGGTACTGTAGTAGCCAATATTTTTCGCATTTTTGTAGGACGTGTTGGTGTTTTCAAAACTTCATCCAGGATCGCACGTAAATCTTTCTCTCTTGATTGCCTAGCAGCATGTTTACCTGCCATCAAAATTCTTAATGGATCATGTTAGTATTTGACACTCAATGCAGCAGCCTTTCGTCGCTGAGACTGTAAAGATTTTTCACGGAACGGCATAGTTTAACGGCCACCGTTTGAAGCAGAACACAATTCTTCTGCAATAATTTCCAAAGTAGGAACTTTGAATACTCCTTTCAACCATCCCGAATTTTTTTCCCTGAATCGATTATTATTCCTGCGAGATGCTGCGTACTATTCATTTCTTTTTGTCCTAAGAGCCGAAACAGCATTTCTAAGACATTTCAGATTATCTGGTCTCACTTTTGCAATGTCAACATTCATTTTTTCTAGAATATATTTAACACCTAAATCCCTGTGATCATCATCAGGAATTTGAGCCAAAATTTTCTCTTTTGTAAAAGAAACCATCTCTAGTAAATCTTAATACTGAAGGCACTTTAAGAGGATGCCGGAGCGACGGGCGAACTCCGACGGGTTAGCTCTAAACGTAACTAAAAGTGTCGGTATATTACCAACGCTTTATAGTTACATTACCGATATCATTATGTAGAGTAATTGTCAAGGATATGTGCATACTTTGGAAAGAGCAATAAAATACAAGCTTTTCGCATTGTGTTAAATATGTAGAAACAGAAAATATGTTGGATTTCTACTCTATTTCTGTTCTATCGTCTCGTAGAAGCAACGACTTTACACAGATATCTGTTTGTGTCGCGTACATATTTTGAATACAAATCTATAATATTGCTCATATTATCTCTTTTGATTTTATCATAATGTAGATATATACATATATACATCATATAGATGTAACATATATATATATATATATATATATATATATATGTTACATCTATGTTATATATGTATATATATATAGATATATATATATATATATATATATATATATATATATATGATACATATACCCAGCAAACCTCGAATATATCTGCTATATACCATAGATGTAACATGTGCACTTATTATGTACATGTTATATGTGTATAACAATCATATCTTGGTTTGCTGGGTTATAATTTATGCAGTACAGTTCGAGAAAATTGAACTAAAATATATTATATATGGATGTAAATATATTATACATATAATTTTGAATACGATAATAAATCTTTATCATCGACAGTATATCGGTATAATCGATATGATTGAGGACTAATAAGTAATATATAAACTTTTTCACTATAAATGTGAATGTTTATATATTCTTATGACATAAGTATGCACATATTAAAATTTACATTTATATAAATATTAATATAAATATTTATAAATGCAAACACATAAATTCTCTGTCCGCAAAACATTGCAACAAAATTTTATGATTGTTACAATATGTTGGATATTTATAATATAGAAAGGGCTCCTCCATCGCCCATTTTTGTGAGAACGCAACCAAAATATTTTATTTATTATTTTCATATCTGCGATTATAATTTGCAAGCGAGATTGAGGCATCTTTTCTCTGGCCAATATTGTTACGAGTATCAGGATAGATTTTTTTTTAATCATAATTTCTTATTATTTTAAAAAAGGCAGCAGTTTATTGCTTGCTATAATATTACAAGACCGTTTCCTCATACTCTTTACATCCTTGGAGTATTTTTTCTCATAAGGATTGCCTCCTAATAACGAAGATGTATATATTTTTTCTCTTTAGCTACCAACTTGTATATACACAGCCTGATAGACTATTATATACGCGAAATTTGGTGCCATCAAAAAAAGAAAAAATACATCGCCAGTAATCACAATAATAATTCCTTCCAATAATTTGTAAGCTTTTATTACTATATATGATTGGTTGCAATCATATGAAGGAATACCAGATATTGCACACTAAGTCTTTTAAAAACGGAAATTTCTTTAAATTTCTTCTGGAATAACTATTTTTTAATAACCAGAATATTCATGCACAAACCGCATATGATATGAAATATTTTTTAAAGCAACCAGCCCACGAATAAAAATCGCCTCTGGGATAAAATATTTTTTTAATAACCAGAGCGCACATGCAAACCGCTTCTGGAATAAAATATTTTTTAAAACAACCAGCACACGAATAAAAATCGCCTCTGGGATAAAATATTTTTTTAATAACCAGAGCGCACATGAAATCAGCTTATTTAATAAAATATTTTTTTAAACAACAAGCTCACTAATAAAAATCGCCTCTGGGACAAAATTTTATTTTTTAAACAACCAGAGCACACATTCAAATCGCATGTAGTGTGAAATATTTCTTAAACCCACCAGCTCACGATTAAAAATCGCCTCTGGTATAAAATGTTATTTTTTGAATAACCAAAGCGTATATGCAAAACGTTTTTGGTGGGAAATATTTCATTCGACAACCAGTTCACGAATTGATCGCTTCTGGGATACATTCTTCAACCAAAGCGTACATGCAAAACGTTTTTGGTGGGAAATATTTCGTTCGACAACCAGTTCACGAATTGATCGCTTTTGAGATACATTCTTCAACCAAAGCGTACATGCAAAACGTTTTTGGTGGGAAATATTTCATTCGACAACCAGTTCACGAATTGATCGATTCTGGGATACATTCTTCAACCAAAGCGCACATGCAAAACGCATTTGGTGGGAAATATTTCTTTCGTCAACCAATTCACGAATTGATCGCTTCTGGGATAAATTCTTCAACCAAAGCGTACATGCAAAACGTTTTTGGTGGGAAATATTTCGTTCGACAACCAGTTCACGAATTGATCGCTTCTGGGATATATTCTTCAACCAAAGCGCACATGCAAAACGCATTTGGTGGGAAATATTTCTTTCGACAACCAGTTCACGAATTGATCGCTTCTGGGATACATTCTTCAACCAAAGCGTACATGCAAAACGCATTTGGTGGGAAATATTTCTTTCAACAACCAGCTCACGAATTGATCACCTCTGGGATATATTCTTCGAGATATGACACAACTACTATTGCAAAATAAATATAATCAATTTTCAGTGAAATAAACAAATAAGCAAAAGATTAATGATATTTTAATAAATTTAAAGTTACTATTACATATACACAAACATATACACACAGATAATATATAACACACATATAGTATGCTCGGATAAGAAAGAGATGGACAGAGAAGAATGGGCAAAGAGAGAAAGAAGATATGAGTGTAACTGAGCAAGTGTGTACAAGTGCCAAAAGTAAGAAAAAAAAAGGAAATAGTTATATCTTTCTCCGTAGCAATACTTTATGCTCACTAATGTTTAGTGACTGATGTGAATTATCAATCGATATATCGTTTTACAGCCATTCCCTCGCTTACTCATTCCTATTCTCTCTCTCTCTCTCTCTCTCTCTTCCTCTTTTTTTTTGCCCATATCTGTCCATTTATTTATAACAAAAATACTTTATGAGTATTAAATACTATGTGCATCATATATAATGTGTATGTTTATGTGTATAGAGTAGTCATTCTAAATTCTATTTGAAGATCAATTTTATGTTATAATTTTTTATACAAAAGTCTTTATGTTGTTTTCTATTTAGGAATTGTTTGAAGATATAATCAAAAAAAAAATTTAGAATATTATATTTTTATATAATATTACATTATCATATTTATATTTTTGTGTAGACTGCATGGAAATAAAATTAAATAATATCTAGCAACATATTAGTATATAGTATACATTAAAACAATTCCTTCTAAAATTATGGTATATAAATATACTAATCTTTTGACCCTTATTCTTTTTAAAGAAAGTCTGCGGGCAAAGAGGGGCAAGCATCTCTCGAAAATTTTCGAATATTTTTGTCCCATTATGTGGACACACTATCAAGAGACACGGTAGTGTCTCGCGCCAAGTCACGAAGCAAAGACCGCGCGTAGTAACAGCGAGGCACCTCGGGTATCTATACGCGTGTCGGATAGTTGAGAATACCTTAGATTACCAGATCTGAATAACGGCTTAACCGATCGAATTCTTGATAAGCTTAATCGATAGATTGGGTTCGATTTATATAAGGAAAGTGTCTTTATTTTCGCTCTGCATGTTCTATAAAGCAAAGATATTACGAAGCAAAGTCGAAATGTGGAAATTTTCATGTAAGAAACGTCACCATCTCCATCATCATCATCATCGTCGTCGTCGTCCCCTTTACCGCTATATATGTATACAACACATGCATAGAATATAGTGGTATTATGCTACACGTATATATACACGTACACAACACATATGTAATAATGGCAATGTATTTCTTGTACGGTTGGCGTCTTTGACGAAAGATTGCGCTAACGGCGCTTCGATGTTACCGCTTGCATGCATCCATACTTGCTTTTGACAGGTATAGGTTAAGTTTGCAAAATGCCGGGTGCAGTGTTCGTACGCTTTCATTTATAAAAAAGTAAAGATGCAAAATTCTTCGTAATACTTATGGATAGTTGGATCAGGTATATCTCATTTATATTAGAGAAAACTAAAACATTGCAAAAGTAATTTATGTATATGTAAAAACAGAACAAAGCATCGCAATACATATATTTATGAAAAAAAGATGTGTGTATTTTATAATATGTTTATTATAAGATATGTGTGCGTGTATTTTATAGATTCAACTACCCAGAAGTATCAGGAAGAATTTTGCAGCTTTACTTTTTTATAAATGAAAGAGTGCTACGCTATATAATGTTGCACTCTGGAAAATTTAACGTCAAATACCTGTCAGAAACCAGTATGGATAACTGCGAATAGTAATATAGGCATACGTACATAAGAATCTAGTATATTTGAATGCATTTGTTAAAGGAGTGTCATCATATAGTTATTTGTCATGCATCATATGACTACAGATAAGTATAAATAACATTGGTGAAATGCAGTCTGTGTGTAAAGTTAATGCATGTCTTATGAATAATTTATAAATATACATTTACTTTTCAGTGGAAGTAGAAGAATTTTTCAAGCTGTTGATAAGATTTTGACAAAGTCTGTGGCATCATGTTTATTGCAAATCAACATATTATAGTTAATTCTTATTTCGATGCGAATGCATTGCTTGAAATAGATGAAGCATGTTCTAGTATTGTTAATGAATATAATAGATTTGTTACGTTGTATTTTTCTATCTGTTGGAATGCTATTTGGTATATATATTTGACAGAAGAAATTTATTATTAAAACTGATATTATTGATTATTTCGTTCTTTTTAGTATTGAGACAAGGATTGGTTGCAATATATTGGTTTGCAATAGACGTGTTGCCGCAGACTTTATCAAAATCTTAACAGCTTGAAAAATTTTTCTAGTTCCATTGAAAAATAAATGTATTTATAAATTTATTATAAAAATTTATAAATTGTTTAAAAAAATAGATAAATATAGTTATTCGTCATCCATCATATGTAACTATAATTGGTGAAATGCAGTCTGTGTAAAGTTAATGCATGTCTTATGAATAATTGATAAATATACATTTATTTTTCAGTGGAAGTAGAAGAATTTTTCAAGCTGTTGATAAGATTTTGACAAAGCCTGTGGCATCATGTTTATTGCAAATCAACATATTGTAATTAATTCTTGTTTCGATGCGAATGCATTGCTTGAAATAGATGAAGCATGTTTCAGTATTGTTAATGAATATAATAGATCTGTTATATTGCATTTTTACATCTGTCAGAATGCTATTTGGTATATATATTTGACAGAAGAAATTTATATTAAAACTGATATTATTCATTATTTTGTTCTTTTTAGTATCGATACAAGGATTTACAATAGACATGTTGTCGCAGACTTCTGTCAAAATCTGAACAGTTTGAAAAATTTTTCTAGTTCCATTGAAAAATAAATGTATTTATAAACTTATTATAAAAATTTATAAATTATTAAAAAAAATAGATAGAAATAGAAATAAAATATAAATAGAAATTTATAAGACTTAATTGCACACACAGACTGTGTTTCACCAATATTACTTACCTATAATTGCATATGATGCATGACAAATAACTATATGATGTGACAATCCTTTGATAAATGCATTTGAATACACTGTATTTCTCTTTATTCTTTCGTTTTTGATATATAATCAAGATACAAGACGGATTAATCAAACAATTTATAGCATAGCACAAGCATATAATAATATATTTTAATTTTAATGATAATAATTTTTTTTAAAAAAAGAATGTACGAATAGATATTGTTCAATAGAAATCAAAGAAATAAAAGGTTTGCTTTTTATAATTCGGAAATATAATAGATATATTAATTTTATCTGACTGCTCGTAAACATGTGTATAGTAGCAAAACATGTATATGACACATCAAAAAAAAAAGGAATGATATAACTCCTAAAAAATTACCTTTTTTAAAAAAAAAGTGAAAAAAAAGCGCCAAGTGCACGCGCATAAGCGCCTTTTACTATAAAAGAACTCTTATACAAAATAGTGTTATTTTAATTATTTTAATACAAAAACACTGTCACATCCAAACTAAAAAACTGTTTCACAAAATAGATGTTTTAATTTTCTACAAAAATAATGTGATATATGATAAAAATATTGCGCCAAATAATAAAAATTTATGTTAAAAATTAATTTATTATTATTTCTAATATTAAGAATTGTATCAAATTGCAATGTGATTAAAATAGTAGAACATATTTAAGTGAAAGAAATTTTTTATTAAGAAAACAAATTTCAGTATAAAATAACTTTTTAATTAGAGAAAATCTTGGAGCTACTAAACTGAACATATGCTAATTAACGTATTATTTACATTTTGAATTTTTGCAGCGCCAAGTTTTTCTCTAATTAAAAAGTTATTTTATACTGAAATTTGTTTTCTTAATAAAAAATTTCTTTCACTTAAATATGTTCCACTATTTTAATCACATTGCAATTTGATACAATTCTTAATATTAGAAATAATAATAAATTAATTTTTAACATAAATTTTTATTATTTGGCGCAATATTTTTATCATATATCACATTATTTTTGTAGAAAATTAAAACATCTATTTTGTGAAACAGTTTTTTAGTTTGGATGTGACAGTGTTTTTGTATTAAAATAATTAAAATAACACTATTTTGTATAAGAGTTCTTTTATAGTAAAAGGCGCTTATGCGCGTGCACTTGGCACTTTTTTTCACTTTTTTTTTTAAAAAGGTAATTTTTTAGCAGTTATTAAAACCACACTACAAAAACACAACACTCGTTTTTTAAATTCAACGCGTTATAACGCGTTATAACAGTTGAGCGTACTTTTGCGGTAATCTCTTGTTACGCGTATGTACACAACACGCGCGACTGAGACTGAGTATCTGCCGCGCACTGATATGATCGCGTGTGCCTGCCTGCATGTGTGTGTGCATGGTACAGTCGACTTATTCCCCGATACATACATATATACTTACATACATGCATGCTACAAATATCGCGTAATAATAAAAACAAATGCGCATCTTTATAAACAAATATTCTCTCTAACCAAATAAAAAAATTATTTTCATATTGATTAAAATTAATTCGATACATAAAACCATTATTTATAAATATTTTACGACAAAAATTAAATTTCTAAATTTTTGCTTTGGAAAAAGTTTATTTTCTATAAATATAGGCAAACTTATATAAATATGCAAATGTTTGGTAACATAAGAGGATAAAATATATCAAATTTTCTTTTCTCATTTATAAATTACTAAATATAACTATAAATAATAATAAATTGTCATAAAGATTATATGTATATATATATATATATATATATCATGCTCCTCGCATATTCGTTTACACGTTCATTCACGCTGCTCTCTCTCTCTCTCTCTTTCTCTTTCTCTGTTCGTTCTTTATTGTATTCTTTCTTTCCCATTATTATATTCTTTTATTTATTCGACTTTTATTCTTTTTATTCTCGTCTTCCTACATAATAATAATTATTGATTTATTCATCTTTATTTTATAGAGTATAAATGAGATATTGTGTATCTTATAAATAGAAAAAGTATTTAATTATGTGTATTTTTGTATGTACATGTGTTGTATTTAATTATAGTTAAATAGAAAAAGAAAATAACTTATTGTTGTGTATCTCATTTATGCTTTATAAAAAATATAAATAAATAAATAAATTTATTTATTTTCATGTAGGGAGACGAGAATAGAAAGAATAAAAGTTGAGCAAATAAAAGAATATAATAATGGGAATAAAAGAATACAATAATGAACGAGCAGAGAAAGAGAGAGAGAGAGAGCGAATGAGGAGCAAGCGAGATAGCTAACATGAAAGATTTCCGAAGTTTCGCTCGCGAGGCTCGCTTTATCTATAATCTCTCGCGTTATATATCGTAACTGTAAAATTTTTGTTTTTCGCGCTTATTGATCCGAAAATAATTACAATGAATTAATGATATTTTACCGATTAAAATGATACCAAACACGATATAAATCGGATAATTTTTAATCAATTATGTAATTAAAATTATGATTATCCGATTCCATTAAAAATAATCCGATTTATGTCATATTTAGTGTCATTTTAATCGCAAAAATGTTATTACTCCATTACAATTATTTTCAAATATATAAAATGCGAAATACAGAGATTTTATTTTCTATAATAAGATGACATATATACGTCAAAGATTACAGATAAAGGGAGCCTGGCGAGCGAGACTTCGGAACTCTTTGATGTTTGTCATCTCACTTGCTCCTTCATTCTTTCTTGCTCTCGATTTTGTCGATTCTTCAGCATCGGGGATCTTTCCTTATGTACAAAATATAAACATTATATAAAATAAAAACTGAAACTTACATTTTGGATGTTATTAGTATGAATATAATTATAATGTATTAATGAGATTCTTGCGATGAAAATGATATTAAACACGACATAAATCGTATAATTTTTAATGAAATAAGTAATCATAATTACATAATTGATTAAAAATAATTCAATTTATGTCATGTTTGGTATCATTTTAATCGCAAGAATCTTATTAATCCATTATATTTATATTCATACTAATAAAATCCAAAATGTAAGTTTCAGTTTTTATTTTATAAAATGTTTATATTTTGTACATAAGGAAAGATTCCCGATGCTGAAGAATCGACAAAATCGAGAGCAAGAAAGAATGAAGGAGCAAGCGAGATGACAAACATCAAAGAGTTCCGAAGTCTCGCTCACCAGGCTCCCTTTATCTGTAATCTTTGACGTATATATGTCATCTTATTATAGAAAATAAAATCTCTGCATTTCGCATTTTACATATTTGAAAATAATTGTAATGGAGTAATAACATTTTTGCGATTAAAATGACACTAAATATGACATAAATCGAATTATTTTTAATGAAATAAGTAATCGTAATTTTAATTACATAATTGATTAAAAATTATCCGATTTATATCGTGTTTGGTATCATTTTAATCGGTAAAATATCATTAATTCATTGTAATTATTTTCGGATCAATAAGCGCGAAAAACAAAAATTTTACAGTTACGATATATAACGCGAGAGATTATAGATAAAGCGAGCCTCGCGAGCGAAACTTCGGAAATCTTTCATGTTAGCTATCTCGCTTGCTCCTCATTCGCTCTCTCTCTCTCTCTTTCTCTGCTCGTTCATTATTGTATTCTTTTATTCCCATTATTATATTCTTTTATTTGCTCAACTTTTATTCTTTCTATTCTCGTCTCCCTACATGAAAATAAATAAATTTATTTATTTATTTATATTTTATAAAGCATAAATGAGATACACAACAATAAGTTATTTTCTTTTTCTATTTAACTATAATTAAATACAACACATGTACATACAAAAAACACACATAATTAAATACTTTTTCTATTTATAAGATACACAATATCTCATTTATACTCTATAAAATAAAGATGAATAAATTAATAATTATTATTATGTAGGAAGACGAGAATAAAAAGAATAAAAGTCGAATAAATAAAAGAATATAATAATGGGAAAGAAAGAATACAATAAAGAACGAGCAGAGAGAGAGAGAGAGAGAGAGAGAGAGAGAGAGAGAGAGAGAGAGAGAGAGAGAGAGAGAGAGAGAGAGAGAGAGAGAGAGAGAGAGAGAGAGAGAGAGAGAGAGAGAGGGAGAGGGAGAGGGAGAGGGAGAGGGAGGGAGAGAGAGGGAGAGAGAGAGAGAGGGGGGAGAGGGAAAGGGAGAGGGAGAGGGAGAGGGAGAGGGAGGGAGAGAGAGGGAGAGAGAGGGAGAGGGAGAGGGAGAGGGAGAGAGGGAGAGGAGGGAGAGGAAGAGGGAGAGGGAGAGGGGGAAGGAGGGAGGGAGAGGGAGAGAGAGGGAGAGGGGGAGGAGGGAGGGAGGGAGAGGGAGAGAGGGAGAGAGAGAGAGGGAGAGGAGAGAGAGAGGGGAGAGAGGAGAGGGTGAGGGAAAGGGAGAGGGAGAGAGAGAGGGAGAGGGAGAGGGAAGGGAGAGGAAGAGGGAGAGGGAGAGGGGGAAGGAGGGAGGGAGAGGGAGAGAGAGGGAGAGAGAGAGAGAGAGAGAGAGAGAGAGAGAGAGAGAGAGAGAGAGAGAGAGAGAGAGAGAGAGAGAGAGAGAGAGAGAGAGAGATTGATTGATTGATTGATTGATTGATTGATTGATCTTTATTAGCTTCCTCAGCTATTTGTAATACAAATCTAGTTTACATTAATTACAATATACTCCTTTAACATTCGCTTAAACGGCACAATTCTTTCATTCCGCTTTATTTCAGCTGGCAAGGCGTTATACATTTTCACTCCTTCGTAAAACATACTCTTTTGCGCACTCCTTGTTCTGCGATATTTTATTGCAATATCCCCAGCTTGTCGTGTTTGCCTTTCACTCTTATTTCCCACAATTTCTAATCTATTTCTTAATTGCTCCGGTAACATGTTCCTTAAAATCTTAAAAATAAATATACACACATTATAATATAGCCTCTGTTTTATGGACATAAACTGCAGCGCTTGCAGCATACGCTCCACTTTGGTATGTCTATCACATTGCAATATGATCCTCATGGCCCGGTTTTGTGCTTTTTGCAATTTACTCAGCTGTGTTTCTCCCATATCAATTAACAGCGTCGCATAATACTCAAAATGTGGCGCTATAATTGTCTTATATACAATACATCTAGTGTATGCCGATATATAATTACCTATTCTATTCAAAAAACTCGTTTTTTTCCCTATTTTCTTTAGCATATAATCACAGTGGTCCTTAAATCGTAGTCTTTCGTCAATAATTATGCCTAGGTATTTCATTATTTCCACACGTTCAATCTCAGTTCCATCCAAACATTTCAATGTTATATTACCTCGCAGTTCTTTTCTTATACTTCTAACAATCATATATTTCGTTTTTCCTGCATTCATTTTTAACTTATTTATATTCATCCACTCTTCTACTATAGTAAATGCCATATTCATTTTGCCCTCTAATTCCGCGCTGCTTTCTCCAGTTACATATATTAACGTATCATCTGCAAACATTTTTATACTACATCCTTCTGGACAGATTTTTATTATATTAGGTGTACAAATAAGTTTCAGCCGTTTTTTATCAAAAATTGGGCATTTATTGTGAAAGAACGGAACCTAATGTTTTATTTGAAGTATTGTCCATCGCTTGCCACTACTTTTTCCCATCTTTCTGGCAGCATACGGATACCGCGTCGGAAGAATGCTTCATCTTTTGAGGCTATCCACGAATCGACCCAATTTTTGGTATCTTCATATGATGTGAAGTGTTGCTCAGACAGGCCATGCGCCATCGATCTAAACATGTGGAAATCAGAAGGAGCAATGTCTGGTGAATACGGCGGGTGGGGTCAAACTTCCCAATTGAGTGTTTCCAAATAGGTTTTGACCGGCGCCGCAACATGTGGACGAGCATTATCATGCAGGAGAATAACTTTGTCGTGTCTGGAGTAGTGGGCGCGCTTTTCCTTGAGTGCTCGACTCAATCTCATCAATTGTGTTCGGTAGACAGCCCCAGTAATGGTTTCGTTCGGTTTGAGCAACTCATAATACACGACACCAAGCTGATCCCACCAAATGCATAACAAGAGTTTTTTTTCATGAATATTTGGCTTAGCTGTAGATGCTGAAGCATGGCCAGGTGGTCCCTATGATTGATTCCTTTTTGGATTATCATAGTGGATCCATTTTTCATCACCAGTGACTATACGGTGCAGAAAACCCTTTCGTTTATGCCTGGCAAGCAGCATTTCACATGTGAACAATCGGCGTTCAACGTTTCTCGGCGTCAGTTCATATGGAACCCAATTTCCTTGTTTTTGAATCAATCCCAATGATTTCAACCGATGTGAAATTGCTTGTTGAGTCACTCCCAATGTAAGTGCAAGTTCTTCTTGCATTTGGCACGAATCTTGATCCAATAATGCTTCCAATTCCGCGTCTTCATACACTTTCGGCCTTCCGCTACGTTCTTTGTCTTCGATGTCAAATTCACCGTTCTTAAACTTTTGAAATCACTCACGACAATTTCTCTCACTTAAGGCAGCCTCACCATATGCTTCTACAAGCAATCGATACGCCTCAGCTGCAGATTTCTTCAAATTGAAGAAGTAAATCAAAAGTTCCCGCAAATGACGCTTATTCGGCTCAAAACTCGACATTTTCGCACACAAAAGAATATATTATACTGATAAAAAATCACTAATATTTTAAGGTTATGTTATTGACTGATGTCCAATCTTACGATAAGGACGTTTTACATCTGACAATTTTAACCATAACTTACTGGTGGCGCCAACTTTTGTCAAACGGCGGAAACTTATTTGTACACCTAATATCATTTATATATACTATAAATAACAAAGGTCCTAATACAGATCCTTGCGGTACTCCATATTCTGTGGTCATTAATTTAGACCATTTATTATTAAATTGAACCTATTGTGTTCTATCCTTTAAATATGATCTTAACCATTCTATAACCATTCCCCTAATTTCATATTGATATAATTTCTCTAATAATCTTTTTCTATCTATTGTTTCAAAGGCTCGCTTAAGATCCATGAAAATTACCCCTACCATTTTTGCCTCACTATCAATTTCCATTCATCAATGACTGTTTGAATCGCTGTTTCACACGAATACTGTTTTCTAAAGCTCGACTGATGTTCTATTATAATACAATTATTTTCCAAATACGTTTCAATTTGCTTTTTAACTACTAATTCTAACACTTTTTCAAATATTGGTAACATTTATAGGCCTAAATTCACTTGCTTTTCTAGCTTTCTCTATTTTTGGAATAGGTATTATTGTAGACGTTTTCCAACCTTTTGGACAGCAACCTTCCTTCAAAGAATTATTTATTATATGAACAAATTCCTCTTTTATTACGCAAAATACTGCCTTTAATATATCGCTAGTTATTCCCTCCTCTGTACCTTTCTTTTTCGGTAGTCCCATAACAATTTCCTGTAAATGCTCTATACTAATCATTTCAAAATTTTCCACAATTCCCTCGTTTTCAATAACATAAATAATTCTTTTACATGCATTCCCAGTTTTACTCCTATTTATAGATTTTACTATACTATTAATACTTTGTATATAATATAAATTAAATTTATCTGTTATATTGCATCCTTCAGTGCTGTCTAATATTTCAAAATCTATATTCTCCACTTCCCTCTTACCTCCTGGTTCGCCTCTAATTATTTCTTTTAGTGTTTTTCACATAGATGTAGGATTTTCTTTATTAAGATCTATCATATTTTCATAATATTTTTTCTTCTTTGTCTTAATTAATTTAACTACTGTATTTCTTTCAATTTTAAATTGCAACCAATTTTGTTCCGTGTCAGCATACAATGCCTTCCTATATGCGTCATCCCTTTTAGCCGCTGCTTCTCTTATTTCATCCGAAAACCACTTTTTCCCTTCCCATATTCTCGGAATTCTAAAATTTTTTCTAGGTGCTGTAGCGTCCAACGCATTTACTATACTATCAACAAATTTCTTCGCTCTCACATTGATATCCATATCTTGGTTTTTCTCTAATTTATTTTCCACTAATTTAATAAATTCATCTATATTAAACTCTCTATAATTCCTAACACTTCTCTGTATTTATTATCAAATTTACTCGCATTCAGTTCAACTTTTAGCCACGCATGGTCCGTTATTTTAGGTTCATGCATTATCTGCATTTCTATTTTATTATTAGCAAAAATTAAATCTATAATTGTTTTACTATCTTTCGTAATTCTCGTCGGTTTATTTACATATTGTTTCTTGCCTAAGCTCAACATTGTCGTTTGTAACTTCCTTGAATAAAACGAATCTAACATAATATCTATATTAAAGTCTACTATTACCATACATTCTCCCCGTATTATTAACTCTTCTATTATATCCTCCAGAAATCTCACGAAATCACCATGCGATGCACTCGGTGAATAATATATTACCATTATTATTCCTCTATACAATTTTTCTTTCACCTCAATCGCAGCACACCAACAATTCGATTCTAATTTTTTTACTAATACTATTTCATATTTAACATCATCCTTTATATATAAAACAACCCCTCCTGTATTTCTATTTTCAGCATCGCATCTAATTGTACTATAACCTGGTACGTTCACTTCACTGTCTTCAATTTCAGCAGTCAATCTTGTCTCTGATAACGCTATGAATGCCGGATTTACTTTGTAACGGCAGAGCCGTTCCTGTATATGTTGTTAATATAAATCTATATATAACCATTCACGACCCGCTTACTTCACCCTGCTCTACCTATCCTGCTCGCACGCACACCGCTCGCGCTGTCTCACTCACCCATGCACCGCACGCGCCGTCTCGCTTGCTCTATGCATGCTTTCTCTCTCTCGCGGTGTCCCCACGCGGTACCGACTCCCACCGCCGGTCCGATGGCGCACAGTGGGGGATGCCGGCCGGGTATATAAGCCCGGCCGGCCGAGACATCGGGACCAGTGATGCCAGAAACGGGTCCCGCGGCTCACGGCTCAGCAATGGAAGAGGTAACGCACACAAGCGCGAGCCGCGTACATGTGGCACATGTACGCGGTTCGCGCTTGTGTGCGTTACCCCTTCCATTGCTGAGCCGTGAGCCGCGGGACCCGTTTCTGGCATCACTGATCTGGACCAGATCCTGTCCTGCCTTCCAGCTCCTGAAACCGATCTAACCAGCTACCTCTTGGGGTTAAGGCTTCTCTTAGCTCTGCCGGGTTTCTCTGGCTCTCGCTACCTTACGGGCCAAGGCTTCTCTTGGCCCTACCGAGTTTCTCCGGTTCCTAGCACCAGCCCGGGCTGAGATTTTCTCAGCCCCGCCGGGTTTCTCCGGTCTCCGTTGCCAAGGCAGCGTACGACACTCGGGCCTGTCGGCAATACCCAGCCGCCTAACCTAACTCTAGCTCTTAAGTGCATGTACAGACCGCGCTGTAGATATTCGCTGCATGATATATATAAGTCCGATAGTTATAACCGCGATAGCAATAAGCCTGCTAGTCTTAAGTCTGCTAGTCATAAGATCGGTTAGTAATAAGTCCGCTAGCTATAACCGCGCCGTAATACTAAGACCTGATAGTAATAAGCTCGCTAGTTATAACCGCTCCGTAGAACTAAGCTTGCTAGAAATAAGACCTGTTAGTAATAAGTCCGCTAGCTCTAACCGCGCCGTAGTCGCATGTAAATAAAACCGGTAACGATTGCACGCCGCACCTGTCTTGCGTTTCTCGCCGCTTTGCGCCCATCGCTTTGCGTCTCCGCTTTGCGGACCGCATCCTGCTACCAGCGACACCGCTCCACACACATCACCCGGCCCTGCACGCTACTCTGTATATATTTCGCTTTCAATAAACTATCTTTCTACCTATACTGTGTCTACGCAAGCTTGAATCTCCCCTCCTCTCGAACCCGGACTCCGACGAGCCCATCCGAGCGTCGAGCGAGGTGACCGCGTTACATGGCGCCCGAACAGGGACCTGCCCAGTAGAGACTTCAGCTTGCGTGCGCAGCCCGATGAAAATCTTTTGAATATATTTGCTTACGAAAGTCCAGCTCGTGACTCTTCTAGTCACCCACGGTCTCGACAGTACCGGGAATATCGACATTTTGTGACATCGACTGCGTCAGTTCGTAACCCAGAATCCCGAGCTGTTCCCCGAACACGACACCGCCGACATGCCGAACGAGGGGGAAACAACGCCGGGACGGCCCGAGCCGACCCCAGACCATGCCGAACCGACTATACCCGACCCAACTGCGATTCTAGATCGGATCCGAAAATGGGAGCTTTGTTTCGAAGGCAAGGACCCGTTCGCGTTCCTCGAGCGGATAGAAGAACTGAGGCGATCCTACCGCTACGCCGACGAATTATTCCTCCTAGGGCTACCCGAGATGTTGCGCGGAAATGCCTTGTTATGGTATCGCAACAATTAGGAAGATTGGACCACCTGGGACGCCTTCTGCACCGCCTTCAGGCTGAAGTACCTCCCACCGGACTACCAAGACCAGCTGCGGCAAGACGCCCAGGCCCGGAGGCAAAGACCGGGGGAATCCTTCGACCAATACGCCACGGACCTGCTGACTATGATGAGACGCGCTGGGGGTTACACGCCACAAGAGAAGGCCCGTTTAGTATATAACAACCTACACTCCAGCTACCAGCTGTACATTCGGCCGGCAGAAGCCACCAGCGTCGCCGAGCTAAGCGCCCGAGCAGCAGAGCACGAGAAGGTCCTGCGCCGACAGAAGGAGGAACAACCACCGACTCGTAGCATACCAAGCTCACCGATCGCCGCCGCCGCCTACAGCCGAGAGGAATGCTGCTGGCGCTGCAAACAGCGGGGCCACACACGGCTCGATTGCAAGAGACCGCCACGCAAATTCTGTTCTCGCTGCGGCCGAGACGGGGTGCTCACCCGCGACTGCCATCCATCTGCGGGAAACGGCTTTCGGGCCGGGGAACTAGCGGCCGCCGCCCGACCCGCTCAAACCCAATAAGGTTCACACCTAGGCCGCATCTGAAGATCCAGCTGCTCAACCGACACCTGTGGGCCATGCTCGACTCCGGCTCCGAAGTCTCGTTCGTGAGCCCAGCCACGGCGAAACGAGCCAGGTACTGCGGCCACCCCTCTCAGGGGGTAACCCAGCAGATCAACTTGGCCGACGGCACCACGGTACCGATCACACATACAATCGACCTACCGATCGCCACCGCCGAACAAACCGTGATACATACGTTCCAGGTCATGCCAAATCTCAGCGGCCCTGTCCTGATAGACATCGACCTCTGGGCCAAGCTCGGGGTCGCGCTACCGGCACCTCCGGGCCCAAACACCACCGCCCAAGCCATGGTGTGCGAAATCTCGACCGGGCTAACACCACGAACCACGGACGAGGATCGACGATTAAGAGAGTTCCTGGACCAGGAACTAGCCGCGTTTGACACGATACGCGGCCCGACAGACCTTATCGAGCACCACATCCACCTCACCGCCAACCAGCCGATCAAGTAACGGTACCGACCACGCAATCCGGCCATGCAAGCCGTGATCGACCAGGAGGTCCGAAAGATGGAGGAAGCTGGCGTCATCGAACTGTCACAAAGCGCTTGGAGCTCCCCGGTGGTGCTCGTCAAGAAAAAGGACGGCACATACCGGTTCTGCATTGACTTCCGGAAACTGAACGAAGTCAAACGGAAAGACGCGTACCCACTGCCACACATCGCGGCCACTCTGGATAAACTCCGGGGCGCGAGGTACCTAACCACGCTGGACCTCAAACACGGGTATTGGCAAGTACCGCTGGCACCTGAGAACCGACCTGTTACCGCCTTCACGGTGCCGGGAAGAGGACTCAGGCAGTTCCGAACCATGCCGTTCGGGCTGCACTCGGCCCCCGCCACGTTCCAGCGTCTATTAGATACCGTATTGGGGCCCGAGCTCGAACCCAACGTACTGGTCTACCTAGACGACATCGTAGTAGCCAGCGCAACCTTCGAAGACCACATCAAACATCTCGCCGAGGTCTTCCGACGCCTACGAGCCGCCAAGCTCCGACTCAACATCGAGAAGTGCCATTTCTGTCGGAACAGCCTTCTACCTGGGACACGTCATAGACCGGCAGGGGGTCCGTACCGACCCGACTAAGGTCAGCGCTATCGCAAACTGGCCCGCGCCCACCAACCTACGACAGGTCCGCCAATTTCTCAGCCTAGCCTCTTGGTACCGGCGATTCATCGCGGACTTCTCCACCGTCACCGCGCCCCTGACGCGCCTCACGCGTAAAAATACTCGCTGGGTTTGGACCGAGGCCGAGAAACAGGCTTTCCAGCGCCTCAAGGCAGCCCTAACCTCCGCCCCAGTATTGGCCTGCCCCGACTTCGAGCAGCCCTTCACGCTGCAAACTGATGCCAGCACGCACGGGCTAGGCGCCGTGCTCACGCAGCAGCTTCGGGAAGGGGAACGGGTGGTCGCGTACGCCAGCAGAACGCTGAACCACGCCGAGCGCAATTACAGCGCCACCGAACTGGAGTGCCTCGCCGTAGTCTGGGGGATACGGCGAATGCGGGATTACCTGGAGGGGTACCGCTTTACGGTATTGACCGACCATCAGTCTTTGCGGTGGCTTCAACGCCTGGAAGCCCCGTCGGGTCGACTCGCCCGTTGGCTGTTTAAACTCCAGCAAAACGACTTCGAAATTAAGTACCGTCGGGGCTCCCAGAACCAGGTCGCCGACGCGTTCTCTCGCCAACCGGAGGTCGCAGCCGCCCGGCTAACACCCGAATGCGCGTGGTACCGCCGAATCAGCCAAGGGGTACGCACCAGACCAACCGACCGGCCCGATTACCAAATCCGCGACGGCCACCTGCACCGACACATCCTCCACGACCTGGACTTTCGGGAGATGGCCGCCGACGAGCAATGGAAGCGATGCGTTCCGACACCAGAACGACCCGACCTACTCCAGCGCTACCACGACGCCCCCGCGTCCGACCACCTAGGCACCGCCAAGACTATGGCCCGCATCGCTCAACAATACTATTGGCCGGGGATGTTCCGGGACATTGCGCGGTACGTGCGCTCGTGCACCACCTGCCTGGCCCACAAGGCGTCGCAACGTCGACCAGCCGGGAACCTCCATGCGACTCCCGTCACCGCCCCGTGGCAACAAGTCGCTATCGATCTGGTCAAGCCCCTCCCACGTTCCAACCGAGGACACACCTGGCTCTTGACCATGCAAGACCGGTTCACGAAGTGGATCGAGGTCATACCACTGCGAAAAGCCACGGCGGCCAACGTCACCAAGACCTTCGCCGACCAGGTGATCTACCGCCACGGGTGCCCAGAGAAACTACTATCAACGGGACGACTGGCGAAGTTATTACAGGACTTCGGCATCCAGCACCGCACACCACGCCACCGTACACGCCGCAGTGTAACACGGTCGAACGAGCGAATCGCACGATCAAAACGATGATCGCACAGTACGTGGGAAAGAATCAAAAGACCTGGCACGAGCATGTGCCTGCCCTACAGTACGCGTTCAACACCGCCTGGAACGAGGCCACCGGGTACACCCCCGCCTACCTCAACCATGGCAGGGAACTAGCCCGGCCGCATCCAAACCGAAACCAACCCGGACGAACCGAGGGCGTCAAACCCCGAGCGACGCCATCGTGACACCGGCACTGGCCGACCGCGAGCATCGGCACCCGCGAGATCGGCAAACCGCGCCCGGTAAGATCGCGACTATCGGTAACAACCGCCGATATACGGGAAACCGCAAACATCGCCCGGTAAGATCGCGATCGCCGTTAACATTCAGCGATACCCGCGGAAACCGCCAACAACCCTCGGTAAGCTCACGATGACCGGCGGAGGCCGTCGACATACACACGGACAACACCCAGGGGTGTACCGATACACGGCGAAACAACGCGCACCACACCCCGCGAGCGGGTATAAAAGCACGCGAGCCGGACGAGCGAAACAACAGTCGGCCACCGATCGTCATCACGATGCCGACGCACGACGAGCGCACACAATTAGAAGCACTGTTCGGGAGGTGGTCGTCCGACAGCAGCCTCTCGGACGGGGCGGAACCACCTCCCGCCGAGCCGCCGCGACTTTCAAGCAGACCGACGCAGCCACCGGCCGACACCACCCGGCGACAACCTCCACGAGTGGGAACGACGATACAGCGAGGCGACGAAGAAACCAGGAGGAAAGTCCTCCTCCTGGCCACCCCGCCGCCGCCGCCGGATCGCCGCCGACTAGCTCGAGGACGAACATCGGTCCCACGGGCCCCACGCTCGACAGGGGGTCAGGCCCCGACGCCGCGAGACGCCCGAGCCAGGCCGGCCGCCAGCACGACCACCACCAGGACACCACCACGACCAGCAACGGCCCAACATCGGCCGACGTCAACACGGCCACCGGCCCCACCGGTCAGACGTCCAGCGCCGACCCCGTGCTGAGCAGCCGGAACAACAGCGCCGCGACCGACACCAACACCACCACGATTCGCCGTTGCCGCACGGCCGATCCAGCGACCGCCGGCCGCCGCACGACAGCGAGTGGAGGCAATGGGCACCCGGACCCCAGAACCGACCATGGTCCAGGTAGCACCCGGGCGGGCCATTAAGGTGCCCCATTACGCCAGGCACGTCGCTCGCCGGTTCCGGAAGTGGACTCCGGAGGGTCAGTGGGTCCTCCGATTTAACCACAACGGGACCCTCCGGAGTACCCATCTGAGCCAGGCCACCGACGACACCCGCGCCGGCGCGCACTAAGCAAAGGAGGAGGGTGATGTAACGGCAGAGCCGTTCCTGTATATGTGTAAATATAAATCTATATATAACCATTCACGACCCGCTTGCTTCACCCTGCTCTACCTATCCTGCTTGCACGCACACCGCTCGCGCTGTCTCACTCACCCATGCACCGCACGCTCCGTCTCGCTTGCTCTACGCATGCTCTATCTCTCTCGCGGTGTCCCCACGCGGTACCGACTCCCACCGCCGGGTCGACGGCGCACAGTGGGGGATGCCGGCCGGGTATATAAGCCCGGCCGGCCGAGACATCGGGACCAGATCCTGTCCTGCCTTCCAGCTCCTGACACCGATTTAACCAACTACCTCTTGGGGTTAAGGCTTCTCTTAGCTCTGCCGGGTTTCTCCGGTTTCTAGCACCAGCTCGGGCTGAGGTTTTCTCAGCCCCGCCGGGTTTCTCCGGTCTCCGTTGCCAAGGCAGCGCACGACGTGACACTCGGGCCTGTCGGCAATACCCAGCCGCCTAACCTAACCCTAGCTCTTAAGTGCATGTACAGACCGCGCTGTAGATATTCGCCGCATGATATATATAAGTCCGATAGGTATAACCGCGATAGTAATAAGCCTGCTAGTCTTAAGTCTGCTAGTCATAAGACCGGTTAGTAATAAGTCCGCTAGCTATAACCGCGCCGTAATACTAAGATCTGATATTAATAAGCTCGCTAGTTATAACCGCTCCGTAGAACTAAGCCTGCTAGAAATAAGACCTGTTAGTAATAAGTCCGCTAGTTCTATCCGCGCCGTAGTCGCATGTAAATAAAACCCGTAACGATTGCACGCCGCACCTGTCTTGCGCTTCTCGCCGCTTTGCGCCAATCGCTTTGCACCTCCGCTTTGCGCCCCGCATCCTGCTACCAGCGACACCGCTCCACGCACGACATCACCCGGCCCTGCACGCTACTCTGTATATATTTCGCTTTCAATAAACTATCTTTCTACCTATACTGTGTCTACGCAAGCTTGAATCTCCCCTCCTCTCGAACTCGGACACCGACGAGCCGATCCGAGCATCGAGCGAGGTGACCGCGTTACAACTTTCTTCATAATCTGATGTTGTATCTCATCTTTATGCGCCATCAAACTTTGCGCGTTTGTATACAATATTATTTACGCTTCCTTCTGTAGTTGCTATTTCGCATCTTCCCAGCCGGCTCTCCTCTTCTCCTCCTGTATCGCCCTTTTAAATGTTGGACATTCTGGGCTAAGGGCGTCGTGTTCATTACTTATCTTCAGGTTGTATGTTCGAATTTTGAACATACAATTTACTCATTTTTTCTTTGTTGCCGTACATTCAATCGCTTCATGATTTTCCGCACATTTGTGGCATGTTTCATCTCGCGTACAATTTTTTGCAATATGATAGTATCCCCAGCATTTAAAGCATCTTTTAACATTAATGTGATTGAATACAGGACATTTTCTCCATCCTACATTTAGTTTCTCTTTTTTCAACATCAATTCATGCGTTTCTTCATCTACTTCAATTATTATCGAACCTTCTTCTTTCTCTCTTCTTCTAAGTTGATTATTATCATTTCTTTTTTCTTTAACTATTTTCTTCACTATTCGCATTTGGAATCCATCATTTATTGCATCAATTCTATTCTGCTTCTTGATTGTAGTTATTAAGTCATCATCATCCAATCTCATTTCTTCTTCGCTGACATTGATAATTTTTATTTTGGGCTTCATCTGCGGTGATTCCGTAACTTTGAAATTTTCTCCTAGTTTGTCCTGCACTGTGGCTTTCAACGTTTTCATTTCTTCTCCAGTTTCACAACCCATGATCACTGTCCCCTTGCTTTCTTTTTTTAGCTTTGTTATTCCCATCGCCATGTTTCTGATATCTAACTTTTCTTTTATCAATTTTTTTGTAACTTCACTCTCTTATTGAATCTTGGGTTTGATAATTATAACATTCTCTTTCTTTTTCTCTTTAACCGCTTTACTATAGCTCCTTTGTATTCCTCCTGTTGATCCACATACTTCTCCCTGTATCATTCTTTTCAACTCTTCTAGCAGTTCCTGCTTAACATTTTTCAATTCTTCTTGGACTATTTCCTTGACCATCATTTTAATTTCCTTCTTACATGCTGTTTCATCTTTTATTTCTTTTACAATTTTTACCAGCCAATCTATTTTTACGTCAATAGTCGATGATCCGCTCGCTCCTGATATTCTATTTCCACTACTTGGCGTTGTAAACGAACCTGTAGATCCTGTAGATCCTAGCCTGTCTCTGCCGCCCCCGGCCACTGCCGATGCCTTCTTTATATCTGCTTCACTTTCAATTGTAAATCTGTCAAATGGGCCAGAACACGGTACCAATTCTTGATTTTTATCGTAAATCCTATGCTTGCTTACACATCCTGGATGGTAAAACAGTTTAATACGATTCATCTGATAGCAAGAATTGCATGTCACCACCTGATTTTTTATTGTATTTTTACATGTCCAGCATCGATATTCAGCATATTCATCGTCCATGCCGATAATTATCTGCCGAAACCGCTAATATCAGCGTAAGCGATCAGTCACCTCTGTTCCACCGTCAGCACTTTTGTGTCCACCTTTAATGTCTACCTGTTGTGTGAGACTTTGGTGTCCCAGACAGGAAATGCACTTCTCACGCCCACAAATCAGCATATCCCGGCTAGATAACACTCATGGCTAATGCCGGTCTATGCCGCTATGACTTGAATAACTTTCTATCACTCCCCGTAACTATTTAACCGTTTAAAAGTTATTAATTTTGCGGAGCGATGTTTGACACGTCTTCTCCACTGCAGAGAGAGAGAGAGAGAGAGAGAGAGAGAGAGGGGGGGGAGGGAGATAATATGACTGTAAAAACGCCGTAAAATGATATATTGATTGATAATTCGCATCAGTCAGTAAACATTAGTGACCATAAAGTATTGCTACGAAAAAAGATACAACTATTTCCTTTCTCTCTGTGCCCATTCTTATCCGAGCATTCTGTATGTGTGTTATATATTATCTACATGTGTGTATATGTTTGTATATATACAGGGTGTCCCGTAACGTGATGTCCACACTGAAAATGTATATTCTTTGTGTCATTCTAAGTCAAAAAGTCTTAATACACATATGCCCTATAGTCGCTTGTTTCGAAGTTATAGCGAAAAGATGCAAAAGTAGTTATTTCTCACACTAATGCGAGAAAAGCACCTTTATGACTTACCTTACCGCACTAGTGCGGAAATAACAGGCATTACAAAAAATATTGTATGTATGGCCACACTTGCCACACAAGATAATATTAATAAATTGACTGTCGTTTTAAGTGAAAACATCGCATAAACATAGCTTAGAAATTTCTCTTACCTACCAATCATGAGTACATTTTCCAATGAAGAATATGCCGATATTCATTTTATTTATGGTTTCTCTAATGGTAACGCATGTGCAGCAGTAACAGAATATCGCCGACGGTTTCCTAATCGCAGAGTACCAGATCGAAGAGTTTTTAGCAATGTCCACCGAAGCATTAAATTTACTGGTAAGGTGCCAAATAAAAATCTTGAGAGACCATTAAGGCGACATCATCAAGTCGAGGATGCGATACTAGCAACGGTGGACAGAACTCCTACTATTAGTATCAGAAGACTTTCACCGCAAACTAATGTCTCTAAAACGACAAGTTGGAAAATACTGCGTGATTATGATTTATACCCATTTCATTTTATGAATGTTCAAGCTTTTCAACCATATGATTATCCTGCACGCGTCAATTTTTGTCACTGGCTTTTAAGAAATCAGCAAATACAAAAATTTTATTTACCGACGAAGCTATTTTTACGAGAGACGGCATTACAAATAATAGAAACTCACACGTTTGGTCACCACGAGAAGAAAATCCTCATGCTATTACTGAAACACATCTTCAAAATCGATTTTCAGTGAATATCTGGTGCGGTATAATCGGTAATCGTCTAATCCATCATTATTGAAGATCATTTAAATGCTGAACGATACTTGCATTTATTACAAGAACAGTTGCCCGAACTTCTTGAAGATCTGCCTTTAAACATCAGAGCACAAATGTGGTTTTAACAAGATGGAGCACCACCTCACTTTAGCAGAATTGTTACGAGATATCTAAATGAAAAATTTCCTGAGCGCTGGATTGGCTGGGAGGTCCAATAAATTGGCCTGCAAGACCTCCCGATCTATCTCCTCTGGATTATTTTTTGTGGGGGCACATGAAATCTCTAGTCTATGCGGATAAGCCAATCAGTCGGCAGCAGTTATTAAATGAAATAACAGACGCTTGTAATAATATACGTAACGATATGGAACTTCTTTTGCGTTCTACAACATCAATAATTCAAAGAGCAGAAGTGTGTGTAAACCAAAATGGTAGTCACTTTGAACAATTTATAAAGTAGTTTATAAAATAAATTATTGTTTAATTATCGTTTAACTATTGTTTAATTATCAATAAATAATATTATCTTTAATAAATAATATTGTTCTTATTAGTAGTGTTAAGGGGATCCTTCAACGAACGGCGAACTCCGACGGAATAGTCGCGCCCTCATCTTGGAATTAAAAATGTCGGTAATTATCGACATTTTTAATTCCGTTGTCTACATTATCGATCAGCTCATAAACAGAATATAAACATATGTAATGAAAATACATGTATACATTGCACACATGTAATCACTTTTTGCTACGTCAAATACTATTATAGATGTAAACGTAAATATGTGTTAGCAATATATGTATCCTTTTTGAGGATATATTATATATGTATTATATATATATATATATATGTGTGTGTGTGTGTGTGTGTGTGTGTGTGTGTGTGCGTGTGTGCGTGCGTGCGTGCGTGCGGGCGGGCGTGCGGGCGGGCGTGCGTGCGGGCGGGCGTGCGGGCGGGCGTGCGGGCGGGCGTGCGGGCGGGCGTGCGGGCGGGCGTGCGGGCGGGCGTGCGTGCGGGCGTGCGTGCGTGCGTGCGTGCGCGCGTGTGTGTGTGTGTGATAATACACATATATAATATATTGCTATAAATGCGACTTTTTGCTATGTACAAAGCTACATATAAAATCCTATAAAAAGACAGAATATATATCATATTTATATTAGTCTATTATAGTATCTAACATTAGTATATATAGGATTAGCAGATTATTCCGTAACATTGCATTGTAGATATTCTTGCAGTATACCAGGTATATAAATATGAAATCGGAATTTTTGTATAGAAAATACACGTTTATTGTATGAAAATGATAAAAAATATTTTATTCGAAGTATTGCCCATTGCTAGCTATACATTTTTCCCATCTCTCTGACAATTTGTGGATCCCACGCCAAAAAAACTGTCGCTCCTTTGAGGCAAACCAGCCATCGAGCCATTTTCGTACATTTTTGTAAGAAGTGAAGTGCTGCTCAGCAAGTGCGTGTCCCATCGATGCAAATAAGTAGTAATCGGATGGAGCCAAGTCTGGTGAGTAAGCCGCATGCGAAAGTATTTCCCAACTAAACGCCTCAATCGTTTCCTTGACCGGTTTTGCTGTGTGTGATGGTGCATTATCATGAAGCAAAATCACTTTGTGTTGCCTTTTTTGATATTCTGGTCGTTTTTCACGCAAAGCTTGATTCAAATCGATCATTTGTTGTCGGTAGCGTTCAGTATTAACGCTTTCGCCAGGTTTTAGCAGCTCATAATAGATCACACCCTTCTTCCACGTTCTTCGTTTCTCACGTCAAAATCGTCACTTTTGAATTTTTTAAACCACTCAAAGCACTGTGATTTACCAAGAGCATGCTCACCGTAAGCTTCGACAAGCATTTGATGCGATTCTGCAGCAGTTTTCTTCAAATGGTAACAGAAAATCAATGCTGTCCGCAAATCGTAGTTTCCAGGCACAAAATCCGACATGTTCAACGCTATTAAAAACTATGCTGTTGTATGAAACTTGTATTGTTGTGAGTTGAAAATCTTTTTCAGATGTCAAAACAAGAAAATGGCGCCAATGACGCGGTTTGACGGTAACTACATTGACAGCTAGGGCCATCAATGGGCAAATTCCGGTTTCATATTTATATACCTGGTATGTACATATATGATTTACTGGATTTATATATGCAATGTTTGTGAAGTGTAAGGCATATATATATAATATGTATTATTATATATATACATACACATATTTATATAAAATTACAGCGCCTATGACTATAATTATATGTGTGAGAGTATATATAATATACAGGGTGTATTTTTTTAAGCGATGCAGCTAAATATTTCTTAAAGTAAAAAAGATTGGAAAAAATGTTTCAGACAAAAGTTATTTGGTTTGAAAGAGGGCATAAGATGGTTTCATTGGTTTGACCTTGAATGAACATACCAAGATCATATGGAATTCAACTTTATTTTTTTAAATGGAATCCCCTATTTTTATTGCATATTCTTTTAGGTTACCTTGAGAGCTTTTTAAAACACTGTAATAAAGTATTTTTTCAGTAGTTTTTGAGTTATTTTATATCTTAATCTGACATATTTTGATATAAAAAATAAAATATCTCGTAAAATATTTAGTTTTCGATAATCTTACCGTAATACTTTTATGTACAGAATAATGAGACAAATCAATTAGTGTAAAAAAAAAAACAAATAATTGTTTAAAAAAATACATTATAAATAATTACATAATTTTTTTAAAAAACAATTATTTTTTTATACTAATTGATTTGTCTCATTATTCTGTATATAAAAGTATTACTGTAAGATTATCGAAAACTAAATATTTTACGAGATATTTTATTTTTTATATCAAAATATGTCAGATTAAAATATAAAATAACTCGAAAAATACTTAATGAAAAAATACTTTATTATAGCGTTTTGAAAAGCTCTCGAGGTAAGCTACAAGAATATGCAATAAAAAATAGGGGATTCCATTTAAAAAAATTAAATTGAACTCCATATGACTTTGGCGCGTTTACTCAAGATCAAACCAATGGAACCATCTTATGTCCCCTTTCGAACCAAACAACTTTTGTCTGAAACATTTTTCCAATCTCTTTTACTTAAGAGATATTTAGCTGCATCACTTAAAATGGTACACCCTGTATATGAACATATATATGTTCTCGATCTTATTAATTTTGTGCAAAAATTTGTGGTGTTTCATTTTTTTAAATGATTTGACCGAGAATCAATAATAAATAATATACAAACTTTTACTATGTACTGTTTATATATTTATAATATAAATTAATAAATATATTTACAGTATATTTTCTGTCTCAAATACTGAAACATTATTACAAAATGAAAATTATGTGAGTTTGAATATAGAATGGGCCCCTCCAACGCCCATTCCTGTGAGAATGCAACCAACATTTTTTTGTCGTCTCTCCGATTTTTATTTACAATAGAAGCATTTTAATTATTGCACATTGGTGTATTATACTCAATTTTCAAAATATTGAAAATACGGAATAGGCCCCTCCATCGCCCATTTCCGTGAGAACGCAACCATTCTTTCATAATCTCTCTGAGATTTTTATTTATATGCGAGATAAGAGTAATAATTACACGTTGCTATATTTTGTACAATTTAAAAAAAATGAGAAATACAAAACTTCTATCACTGTATGCTCGAATCCAAAACTATTTTTTCAAGCATAATGGCACAGTTTTAAAAAATGGCGTTACTTAATGAAAAATATTTATTTCGGGAAAGGCAACAGTTTGTTGCTTTC